>CM029117.1:7660000-7672500 GCA_016859345.1 Istiophorus platypterus
AAATGTGAAAGTCTATTAACGACAGCTGCACGGTTAACGTATGTCGTCTGTGAAAATCAACAGCTTGAGTCACCACAAACCAACCTGGGCGACGATCCTGTGGTTAAAAAAAAAAAAAATCTCAAAAGTGGAGTTTTCCTCTGCCTCGGCTGGGAGCGTTAGCTAACGCGCAGGCTAGCTAACAGGCTAACAACTGCTACAAATGTCTGCCGTTAACAAAACAACACGTTTACAGCGTCGACAGCTAAACTATCTCCGGCAGCTAGCCTCGCAGCTAACTCTGTTTATCAAAATCAGCACTGCCACTGCCGACGCTTATCTCTCTTTTTGTAACGGAGGCGATTCTGTACAACGGTCTGCGCCGCTCCGCCGCCGTTGACGCTGGCTTCTCACCGTCGAGCTAACGTGCTAGCAGCTAGCCGAGCTCCGTCCACTTCCTCCAAAACAAGCTCCGTCGGTGGGCGCTGACGTCACGAGCAGGACACGCCTGGCTCCATATGACCGGAGAAGTCGCACAAACACAACTGCCACCAATTATACGTCCACTGATTCCTCCCTGGTGGGTTATATGCGTGGTCATTCAGCGTTGCAGACGTAAGGGCGCACGGTTCCAGTTTGCATTACTTGGTTAACTGCTGCTCCATGAGCAACAGTGATGCTGCCACAGCTTAGAAATGAAATGCTATCAATCTGATGGCCGCAGATCTAATGGGATCCAGGGCCGGTCTTCATCTGCAGGCCTGTTGGAAATGCAATATGTGTGGGGTGTTTTTTCTTGCACTGTATGATTGGCCAGAATAAAGTCTGCCACCGCCGCTGTCTGCCATCCTTGCTGCCTGCTAGTGGTGCTACCCAAGGAGAGGTCCCGGCTGGCCATTGCATCTGTGCTTGCTCTTAAGTCACAATGCATGTCTGCAGCTGTGGCATTCTTTCAGCAGCTGATCTCTGGCAGCCAGTTTACTGAATAGCAGCAGTTTATAGGCCCTCTTTTCACAACTCATTTAAACATGATAGTCTCAGGTCATCAGATTTACATTTTGTTGCAAATAAAATGCAAATCAAGCATCTAAAAAACAAATTCCTGTTTAGTGAGTGTCTCCCTTTTATTATTGATTGTGGCCACTCCCAAGTCTCACTGCAATGGGGGGGCAGCTGAATAATGTATGATTAGTATCGCTGAATGGAGCCATACCCAGCAAACTACTTACTGTCTGAGAAACATTCTGCATACCTCGCCTGAGGGATGCGGCACTGTCTGCTGGATCCCCGTAAGTGATATTACCTAACACCCTGCGGTTATTCAGCGGGTAACATTTCCTTAAAGTTCCTGGAATGTTCCCGGGGGGGTCCGTATGGTTTGCACAAAATAACCTTTGGATAACAACCTTTCCAGGAACCTGAGTCATTCGTTGCCTGAGATTTTCTCTGGGACGGATCCTTTCAGCTTGATTGAATTTTTTCAAACGAGGCCATCAATTTAGAGCAGAAGCCCTGTGCTTGTGAATCAGCCACGGGTAAAAGCTACACTCACACCTGAATGTCACGGGTCGCTGCCGAAACCCGGGATCGAACCAGGGACCTTTAGATCTTCAGTCTAACGCTCTCCCAACTGAGCTATTTCGGCTGGACAGCAGCGGAAGGACGCACGCAGGCCTCGTTTTTTTCTATCAGAAGTCTGTTCGCCCTGTGGATGGTACAGATACATTGACAGTAGACTGACACGGATGCCGTCAGGAGGTCAGGAGATGTTAACACAGACATTTCACGGTCAGACCGTCCAACAAGGTCCAAAAACAGAAAAGGAAGGTTGTGTTGTTGTGAACCTATTCTCCTAATAACGACCATCCGCGGCGCCTGTAGCTTTTGGCTGATTTCACGATCGCTGCAGACGCACGGCACGTTGTGAAGAGCGCCACGTGACGTCATCGCGTCGGCCTGAATGAAGCGTCATCTTTTCTGATGTAGAGCGGCACGGCGGCCTTTCTCTGCTGCTCTGCGTCTCCCCACAATCTTTCCGCCCTCGTCCCCGTATTTCAGCTCTTCGTTTGTTTAACCATGACTCCGAGGGCGCCGCTTTTGGCCGCTTTCCTGCTCCTTGTTGCTGCTCTGGGCTCGGAGGTTTCGGCGGACGGTTTGGTGAACGAGGAGGTGAAGAGGTCAATAGACCTGAGCACTCATCTGGCTAAGATCACCGTGGAGATGGTGATGTCCAACCAGGGACACTCTGCCGCCCAGAGCTTCATACTGGCGGTAGAGGCGGACCTTGCCCCGCACCTGGCCTACATCGGAGCCTCGGTAAGCCAGACATCGGTGAATGAAACCGCGCCGATACATCTGCCTTTAGCCGGCTAGCCAGCTTTAGCCTGTTAGCTAGGCTACACAAGTCTTAGCTTTGCCAAGACTTGCAGCTCTCGTATCTCGTTGTTTTGTTTGAAGCGACAGTACCAGTGGTGCAGAGGTTAATGAAAGCACGCTACCCTACGACGCTACGACGTCTTTATTGAATGCGTTAATTTGCAGCTAATAGCTGTGTGATGCGGTTCATTGTAATCCTGCGGGCAGTGAATGAGCTCCGCAAGCAAAAAGCTACAGTTTGCCGTCGGTAGTAATGGGTTCGAGGCGTTTGCTGCTACTCGCAGTGCATTCACGTCAGCTCACTTGCTGTGAGCAGAAATTATATGTACCGGATATCTCAGCCTATATAAGAGGAATGCATTTCTTATCGCTAAAGATTTGTGGCTGAGAAAATGTTCTTTGACTTCCGCAGCGCTACACGCTCTCAGTGGCTGAATGACACGTATGCGCTGGGCAGCTCACTTCCGTGTGCGACTGCGCAGGCCTCTCCTCCTCGTATGAATGAAACTCTAGCATTGCTCTGTTTAGAGACAGAATGACGGTCTATATATTCTTACCCGAATATACTGCTGTGCATTGCATTATTAGCTACTCATATTTCCTGCATTTCGCTTGTACGCGTATTCCTCTCAAGGAGAGTGTGCCTAAACAACGATGTTTTCACAGGTGAAGGGTGATGAGGAGGAGGATGGCACACTTGAACTCCAGCAGACAACAATCCAGGGCCAAAGGTAAGGGAGCACACTCTTAAATTGTAATCCAACCCGTTTAAATCAAAACTGAAGAAAACATTTGATTAGTTGCTAGTTGATTGAAATTAATCAGAGGTGTCTAAGTAGCGGCCATGCTGTTTAAATGTCTAAATACCAAAGGAATGATCTTCAGTGCTGCCTCTCCTATTGACTTTAATGTGGGATAGGATAATCCTCTTTTATAAAAGTAAGGAATGCATTGTGGTCCCACTGTTTCAAAAGAGTTTCAAAAACTCACTACACAAACCTTCCTGTCATGCTGCTTTCGATTAGTCCTTCTGTTTAAAATAAAAACAAATGGATGTGAATATAAAACCATGCTCGGCAACTTGTTTGATGACAAAAAGTATTTATTATTAAATATTTTGGTCATTCTCCATGTGTAATTTTTCAGTGCTAAAACCACTCCCTCGCTTAAGAATTCATGTCAAGATTTCAAAAATGACTTCCACAAAAAATATATATACATTATGCAAATGTATCTAATGCATGCTTCTCTCTGTCATATGTTCCTCATGCAGTGGGGAGTTTTATAAAGTGCTGCTGCCTTCTAGTCTGGCACCTGGTGCTCAGCTGAAAGCAAAGGTGGAGATGACATTTAGCCATGTCCTGAAGCCCTTCCCCACACACATCACCCAGGCTGAGCGTCAGCTAGTGGTGTTTCAGGGAAACCACTACCTGTACTCACCATACCCCACACGTAGCCAGACCACGCGTGTCCGTCTGGCCTCCAAGACTGTGGAGAGCTACACCAAGCTGGGCAACCCCACCAAGACCGACGAGGTCATTGAGTACGGACCCTTCCGTGACGTGGCCCCGTTCAGTGAGGTACAACTTTGACCAGATTTGATGACCTTCAGATGAAACTGCGAGGAGGTTGCTGAAAGTTTCTGTGTTGTGTGTGTGTTCCCTACCGTTCAGGATACAATGAAGATCCATTATGAAAACAACACCCCCTTCCTCACCATCAGCAGCATCACTCGCACCATTGAGGTGTCTCACTGGGGCAACATTGCTGTGGAAGAGACTATTGACCTGAGGCACACAGGAGCCACCCTAAAGGGCCCTTTTTCACGTTATGATTACCAGCGTCAGTCAGATAGTGGCATCTCATCTGTCAAATCCTTCAAGGTGTTTTACAAAACACAAACCATGTTCTATAATTTGTTTTTAATGGTAATGATCTAATGATGATGAATATCTGTATTTTCTCCTCAACAGACTATCCTTCCTGCCTCAGCTCAGGATGTCTACTATAGAGATGAGATCGGGAACATCTCCACCTCCCACCTTCAGGTTCTGGATGACTCAGTGGAGGTGGAAGTCAGGCCTCGCTTCCCCTTGTTTGGAGGCTGGAAGACCCATTACATCATTGGCTACAATCTGCCCAGTTATGAGTACCTCTACACCCTGGGTGAGTTGATTGCTAATAATCCTAACTGACCCAAACACAAGAGAAAACATTTTCTTGGTTACATCAGCAGGGCAGGTACTTGATAACATCATGATTTGAACTCACGAGTCCCTCCTAATTTAGAGACCCATCCCTGCTAACCACAGAATTGCATTTTATCTCCTAGGTGACCAATATGCACTGAAGATGAGACTGGTTGACCATGTGTACGATGACCAGGTCATTGACTCCCTGACTGTGAAAATCATCCTGCCAGAGGGAGCCAGGTCAGTGTTTGTAAGGAAATCTACAGTGTATCAGGTTGAGTGGTAGAATTTTACAATAGGTGAAATTAATTTTCCCAATTTCTTGTGTCTTGTCCAACCAGAAACATCCATGTGGATACACCTTACAAAATTGATCGTATGCCAAACCAGCTGCACTATACATATCTGGACACCTTCGGCCGACCTGTGCTGGTTGCCACCAAGGACAACCTGGTGGAGCAGCACATTCAGGATGTTGTGGTAAGGCGAATGATAACACATGAATTTTGTCCAGCAAGAGTTTACCAAAATTGGTGAAGATGTTTCCTGACTAAAATAATATGTTTGTTGTATGATTAACAACGTGTCCAGGCATTAAGAGCAGGTCTGTTTAACTCAAGTTTTCCTCACAGATGCGAGGATGCTCTGGGTTTTATTCTGAAAAGTTATGTAGATAAATCAGTAAACAGGCCTCTGTCAACACCAAAGTTACCACTATGTTTTTGTTTGTGGGTTCTAATGGATATTGCAAACTCTATGGGCTGCTTGTGGGGAATTGATGTTGGTAATTCTATGATTACCTGTGTGGGTAACTGCACTCTCAAAGCGAAAGGAAAAGCCAGACCACTCCAAATTATTATCTGTAACTGAGTATTTGTTTTTCTACTTGATAATTGTCTTGATGAATAAATAATCAAAGTAGTAATTTTAATGTAGTCAGTTTTATTCACAAATTTTCATAGGAGGGCTTTAAAGCCTACACCCAATCCAATACTGCATATCCTTACACCTTTGATTCAGAAAAGGGAAAAAAAAAATCACAAAAAATGTATTTATTCTTTCCCAAAGAGCTGAATTTATGTCACAATTTATGTTTCAGTTTAGAATTTAAAATGAAATGTGAAAATAGAATCATACCTGAATTAATGAACTTATTCCTTTTTTCTTTCAGGTTCATTATAACTTCAATAAGATCCTGATGCTGCAGGAGCCTCTATTGGTTGTGGGAGCCTTCTACATTCTCTTCTTCACTGTCATCATCTATGTCCGCCTAGACTTTGCCATCACAAAGGTATGTTGTGTTTCTATAAAGAGAACCTGGTTCCTGTTGACCTCCACATTCTCATGCTCCCTTCCTTGGCTGCTGTTCTGAATATTTCTATCATCATTCAGTTTTTTGCACTTAAGTGTGTTTTGAGTCTGTTTTCAAATCTGTTGTCACATCTATCTTCTTTGTTCAGGACCCTGCTGCTGAGGTACGCATGAAGGTGGCCTCCATCACAGAGCAGGTGCTGACTCTGGTTAACAAACGTCTGGGTCTGTATAGACACATGGACGAGGTGGTCAACCGCTACAAGCAGTCCCGCGACACTGGGGCACTCAACAGCGGCCGGAAGACGCTCGAGGCCGACCACCGTGCTCTCACCAATGAAATCAGCTCACTGCAGGCCCGACTCAAAGCTGAGGGCTCCGATTTGGCCGATAAGGTAAGTGACATTTAAGTTGGATTTAAAAACAAATTATATAAAAATTATATATTTATTTCAGTGATGTTTACTACTGATGTTTACTTCTGTTACCCCTCTTCAGGTCGGGGAGGTGCAGAAGCTGGATGGCCAGGTGAAGGAGCTGGTGTGTCGTTCCTGCCAGGAGGCAGAGCGGCTGGTCGCAGGTAAGGTCAAGAAGGAGGCCTACATCGAGGGCGAGAAGACTCTGACGAGCAGGAGACAGGAGCTCGTCGGCCGCATCGACAGTCTGCTGGATGCCCTCTAAACTACTCCTGCCACACTAGCACACATAAACAAACACAGTACCACCTTGCAAAAACATACAACCAACTGTTTGTATGAGAATTTACAGTAATGTGACACAAATGTTTAATTGTTTTTTACCATCCTTGAACCAAGACATGGACTACTAACATCTCATCTTATGGTAGTGATGAGTTTATCCAAACACTTGTGCCTTGTGATAAACTTGAGGTCACTGCATGCTCAGCTCTATAGCAGCTACATCACAACTTTTGGCTTTTGTTTGTTTTTGATTTTGTTGAACAACACTTAAACTTTGTTAAACTTTGCTCAGACTTGACTATTTTCGTGTTCAAATCAGGACTCTGTATTTTTTTTTCCCCCCAGTATGTACGGTTATGGGATTTTTATTTTTTTTTTTTTTTTAATGAATAACTGAGGGGCCCAGGTGTTTCAGTCTCATGTCTTTACTCAGATATGCCATATTTGAGATCTAATCATCTCTAGCTCTTAAGACTGAAGGTGATAGTCTTTTCCATTCATAGCTTACTTGCACTTAAAACTTTTTTTCTACTCACCCCTGAGTTATGTTTATATTTGAAAAAGTTGAAGCTCTGACTCTCACCCCACATACATTTTTTGAAGTTCCTCCATCATATTTTCTATATTTTGTACACTTTGGGTTTTTTGTAAGTTTGCTTTTTTGTTTTTTTTCTCAAACATGAGATTAGTAAATAAATGAGATTAGGTTGTATGTGAGAAAAGACATGAGAAATGGGGCACAAATGTTTGAAATGGGCAATACTATGAAAAGCTGTCAAATTTGAAATAAAAAGAGGAGAAACTCAATTATAATGGTTATTCAGATTACCCAGCAGATGTTTAAAGATGATTGGCGTTTTGTTTCCTGTTTTTGACTGGTCTTTGACTTCATTTGGAGAAGCAATACCCTTGGTCAATCAAAAGAGGGAGCACTTGTGTCAAAAAACCACCACTTAACCATTTTGAAGCTTTTTTTTTCTCTTAACAGCCCTACTCTGCATTTGGACACACAGATAAAAATGAAAGTTTGTCATCTTTACATCCCAAAATAAAATAAAAAAAAGCCACATGTGCACTGTGACTGGTGTCCCTTTTAAAACTGGCACCTCCGAGGGAATTTCCAGCACATTGTTGCATTCCTTGTTTTCTGAGTAACCCCACCTATCACCATCTCCTCCCCAGGCGGTAGAACAGCCAACCTGCCTCGATTACAGTCTGAGCCCAGGACAAACATAAGGTTCAGTCTGAGGTCATTGCTTTCCCTCTGAGGTCACCAGGGGTCCTGGCAGGTCATTTCCTGCTCCATAATAACAGGCCCCGTTCTCCTCACAATGATAATGTTAACATATTGTATGTACCATACAATAATCATTCTGAAAATACACAGCAGGGGGAAAGCAAAGACAATGTCTGTTACCACTGATGCTCAATGCTGGTGAAAGGCCACACAATGGCATTTTTGTTTGCGTGTTTGTACTTGAACAGACTCGGAGCAGTGAGAGTTCGGTGAGCCGCCGAGTCACATTCTCACAGTAGAGCAAAGAGGGCTGACTGCTGCTGCTCGCACACATCCACCTCAACACCGATGACTCAAATCGCTGAGCTCACGTCTGATTTCCACCAAGTTTGAATGTTTGACGAGCAACATGACAAGATTCCCACAGACTGGAAAATTTGTGGATTTGATAACACTGAAATCAGACATTAGAGGTTTTTTTTTTAAATCAATGTACTTCGAGATACATTTTCCTGAACCTGAATTTGTCAGTAGGCTTCAGCTCTCTGGCCTGTACTCCATCTGAGAATCCACACTTCAACACTCATGTTGATAAAGCAGCAGTCTGAAAAGGATGTCAAACAGGATTTGGGGACCAGAAAAGGTTGGAACAACAGAATAAACTGGACGGTTTGTAGTCACTTACCATGCATCTCATTATCTACACTAGTCGTTGTGGTACTAAACTAGCCAATTATGTTTTCATGCAACTATTTCCTCCCTAATTATATCTTTAAGAATATAAATAGATTGTTTAGTTTTTTGTGTGAATTGCTACCGGAGACATTAAGCAACAGTATCACAGTTAAAACTACTTTAAAATTTGAAAATAACAGCCTTATAAAGGCAGACAACAAAAACAATGAAGTTGAGACAGAGGGGGTTCAAGTTTGAAGGCACTCAGCCAAAATCAAATATACAGAAGTTGCAGGGCACATAGGAAAACACTTGTAGACATACACAGACAATCTGGTGGAAATGGCTGGTTTATGTACTGGCTAGGATAATGAGGAAACTGGGAAAAGGTGAGTAAGTGGGGAGGGAAGCTCAGGTGATTAAGAATAAGAGACAGGTGAGCAGTTAGATCTTGCAGTCAGGTGACTGGGATAGGAAGAAAAGTCAGAGGTCATCTGTTGAGTGGATGGAGACTGGGAGGAGATGGAGGCCAGAATAAAACAGGGCTGAGACAGGAATCATGCGATAGGGAAGGCAGGTCTAGAGGAGGGAATGAGAGTATCCAGAGAGTCTGTAGAGCCATTTTTATCATAATTCCTCTTGATTTTGATATTCCGATGTCAAGACATACACGGAAATAAGCAAAATTTCACCCCTTAAATTTAATGGAGCCTTTAAAACACTTTTAGAGTGTTTACTCCCTGAGACACTTTAGGGTCACCATACTAATACTGGCTACTAACTCCCTTTTTTCTCAAAACGGCTTCAGTTCATTGTGGCCTGGGTTCTAAAAGACGTTGGAAACTTTCCTTCAAGATTCTGCTCCATGTTGACATGAGGGGATCACAGCATTTCTCCAGATTTGTCAGCCACGCATCCACGCTGCCAGTCTCTTGTTCCACTACATCCCAAATGTTTTCTACTGGATTCAGATCTGGTGAACTCATTCTCATCAGAATGTGGTAAATTGTGGCCTTTAAAGGGATGCACATGGTCAGCAACAACACTCAGAGAGGATGTGGCATTCAAACAATGATTAACCAGTGTTAAGGGTCCAAATGTGTCACTAAAACATTCCCCAAACCATTACACCACCAACAGCCTGGTCTATAGACACAATGCAGGTTGGGTCCATGGATTCCTGCTATTGATGTCAAATCTTGTCTACCATCTGTGTGGCCCTGCTCCATCCCTTGCACCAAATTTGGTGCAAATCAGTTCTGTACTTTTTTCCATTGTCCTGCTGACAAATAAAGAAACCAACCAACAAATATACCAACTACATTAGCATTCACTAGAGCACATACCTCCACCAAGGCCAATGCCGAACAACATACATGAGACTTCAGAGAAAAACAATAAAATTTATAATAAATTATCTGAATCTGCCCGAATGTTTAAAGGGTTATCCCCTGACCGAAGTCCCATCCCTTTACCAAGTTTGTGGCATAAAAAATGGTTGAAAACATACCCTTTTGTGTTGGAGATAGCATGGTTGTCTGCCTTTTTGTCAGTTCCAACAAGTCTGGTCATTCTCCTCTGACCTCTCTCATCAACAAGGAATTCCTGTCCACAGAACTCTGCCGCTCACTGGATTTTTGTGTTATTTGCACTATTCTGAGGAAACTGTAGAAAATCCTGTGTGTGACCCCCCCCCCCCCGCAGCTTGATGTGATAATTACACTGCTTCCACATGATTGGCTGATTGCATAAGCAGGTGTACAAATATTCCTAATAAAGTGCTCAGTGGGTGTGTGTTTGATTGATGCAGTTAGCAAGTATTATCCTGCTGGGCTATCACCTGCATCATAAGCAGATATCATTGGAAGTGGTTGTACATTAAGGATTATGTCATTAATCATTATTTTGTTGATGCATTTGCCTCCCTGTGTGGCTGCTGTATCACTGAGAGGGCATTGTCTTGTGTGGTATTTGTACTTCGTTGATTGGAGGCCTTTCAGTCTTTTCAGTTCCAGACCTTGTCCTCTGGCCCAGGATATGATTACCGGTCGCAGAAGAACTGCGGTTTATCTGTTGGTATAAGCCGAGCAGAATACAGTTTAAACCGGAATGAATGTGCAGCACTGTATCCTGATGTGGCAAACCGTGTGTGTGTTTGAGGTGGATGGTGGGGCATGTGCAGGGTGTTGGACTGGTTGGGCCATGTGGTTGAGCTGTCATCGTCCCCCCTCAGGCATGAAGTTGATTATTATCTTCCTTTCCTGAAGTATAGTAATGATGCAGAGGGTTTCTTTCTTTATCACCCAGAAAAAAATGAATATGCAAAAAAATATGGAGTCAAACTAGGTATCAGTTGAAGGGGTAATCCACAAGCCCTGGGTCTTGTGACGTGGTGGTGATTGATTACATTGAGGGCTCACCTGCAGTGCTCTCCCTCTTAATCTTTCTCGTTCTAAAATATACACACACTGTCAAACACACTCACACACACATACACATAGAAAGAGAGAGGCAGAAGTCACCAGTCAGGGAACAATATCCTGCTCAGAAGACCCTTCACAGCACACTCTCATAAATCACTGAGACAGAGCCACCACCCTCACTGTCAGCATGTTATTATGCACCAACACACATGCAAACACACACACACACACACACACACACACACACACACACACACACACACACACACACACACAAACTCTGGTTCCTCACAACAACACACATTCATTCAATTCAGTCAATCCTGTTACCCAGCCATAAAAGGATGTCATCAAAAAGAAGAAATATGAGGCAGATCTAAACTCAGAACTCTCCCTCAAACACACGCCTCACCTTCACTGATTCCTCTGGCTCTGCTTAAAACACATATCTCTACAACGGCAGCTCTGTGTCCCAGCTCTCTGTGCAGCCCATTCCTCAGTGACAGGGTGCTGGGATGAGTGGCTCTGAGGGGGCGAGGTGAGGGGTGGATGAAAGCCCCGCAGCTCAGGTCCCAGGGACCCTGCGTCCTGTGCAGGTGGCAGGTGTGATCTGGCCGGGTGCAGACGCGTGAGGGAGAGGAAGAGGAGGACAATGAAGGTGTCTGTGGCCCTGGTTACAGCTGCAGGAGGCAGAGGGGAGCGGGGCTGACAGATAAGACAGTCCGACAGACAGACAGACGGAGGAAGGGAAGGACAGCATAGGGAAAACAGAGATGGAGATGAGACTTCAAACAGAGGATTGGGCCCTGGGTGCAGAGAGATGCATTCTTGTCTGGCACGGAGGAGGTGGGGATGGAGGGAGAGCAGGAAAGATGGATGGCACAATAGATGGAAGGCATCAAAGTCCACTGTCGTGTTCATCTTGTGCACGTGTTTACATCGCACACACTTTTGCTGGAAGCCTCTGTGCTCTGCCTATATCAGTGCATATTGATGTCAACCTCCCTCTCTGTATGGATTTGTATCGATGAGACAGTAATCCGCTTCCCTTGCCGCTCTTGTGTGCAACTGTCCACAGCTCCCACTAAGACCCACTGATCTCTGCCACATGGCGCTCCATCAAAGCACTGATGGTCATGCCTCTCAGGGCAAGTTTTGCCAAAAAACGCGCCCTTGTGGCTCATATATGTCCCTCAGTGCAGAGGATAAGCAGCAGATGAAGGTCTAACGCTACTTTAGACTTTGTATCATCTTGGATCACATGAAGGCGAGTGAAACAAAGCTGCTCTCTGTTAAAAAGCACTCTCCTCGGAGTGTGCGCACACACACACACACACACACACACACACACACACACACACACACACACGCACACACACGGACACACGTTTCCTACTTTCTCTATCAGACCTGATTAGACTGACAGGGGCACTTCCCATTGGCTGTGAGAGTGGCCCTCTCCTTCCCAGGGCAGCCAATTTCCCCTACTCCAGAGCTGATAGGAAACTTTGATTGTCCACTGAGCTCAGGAGAGACAAAGAGATTTTTCCTCTTGCAATCCCCATATCTCTCCATCACATCTCTACCTACAATCTCCCTCTCCACT
>CM029117.1:7677500-7702500 GCA_016859345.1 Istiophorus platypterus
GTTCTCATAAATTGTCATTAGCATTATTGTAGCATCAACCAACAAACTATAGATTTTTTTTTTCTTCAGCATTGCTTGAGCTATTTAATGTTATGGACATATGTTGGTTTTACGCTTAATAATATTTACCTTCATATTCTGCCTTAGTTTATGACAGCTCTCCGGATATTAACCATATAAACCCCCATAGCATCTGAAAAGCGGCACAAAAAATTGAATTGACTGTGTGAAGCATATCAAAAACCGGTCTTATCCGCTATAAAGATGCAGTGTTGGGCTGAGCTACTTTTGTTGTATTGACAGACACGTTCTGCTTTTCTTTTTATGCTTTTAGATTAGTAGCCTACATTATTTTCTAAACGGTCAAACATTAAAAATGAGCGAAAGACTAACAATTATTGCAGTAACTAATAAAAAAAAATATTGCGTCCGCCAGACATACAATATTTCTAATAGAAATTTCCATGCGGTCACGGAAGTATTAGCTTTGTGTTACAGTGGGCAATTTTTTTGTATTCCTGAAAATAAATCTTCGATCACGAAATGGATTAGTGTGTCATCATCGTGATATTAGTGATGACAAACGTATTCAATTGTCACGGCTTTAAAATGCATAATGGCTGGAGTAATTCCTCTTTCATCTGCAGAAAGAGCAATCACACCACTACAGTGGTGGAGCAGAGGCAGGGGCGGGCTGGGGTCTCCACAGGCATGCGGGAGCTGGAGTCAGTACATGGCACCTTTTTACCCCAACCCCCCTGTTTTACCTGTGCTGTTTGCCTGCAGGAGGCCTTATAGAATCCGATGCAGGGTTCCAGTAACGCTCAGTAATTGTGTGGAGCTCTGTGAGTGAGAAGAGAGTGTGTAGCCAAAAGACACATTTGCAGGTTAAAGTTGAGACCTTATTTTAAAAAAAGAAACATCTGGAGATGTTTAATAAATGAATGAATGAGCAGATGAATGAATGAATGAATGAATGAACAAATTTTAACACTGCTGTTGAGGAGCTGTTGACACATCTTTTACAGTTTCTATGTAGAACCAGTACAGCATTGTGCTCTAGAGAACTGCTCCACAAATGTTCTGTATTTATAGCCCCCCAAAAGGGGCTCAGGCTATGAACCTAAGAATCATCTTATGCTTGATAATCTCTTTTGTCAAGTGTGCAGACCATGTGTCATGTCCTGCCCTATTCTGAAATGTTATTATTCTGAGCTCAAACTGCTTAAATTGGAGTAAGTGCTGCTCTCATTGCAGCATCCAGGTCCCTCTCTCAGCAGTTATATGGTCTTATGTCTGGGTGCTTGTGTCTATAAAGCCCCCCAGTGCCCTGGCTCGATCTAATTAGCTGTGAGTAAAGGGGACAATAATGCTTCAGCTGGTTTGTGTCATTCTCTTCTCTCTGGCTCTGCTTATCTTCACAAACCCCACTGTGGCTCTTCACACTCCCCCTGAAACACACACACGCACACACACACACACACACACACACAAAGAGAGAGAGAGGGGGAGAGAGAGAGAGAGAGAGAGAGAAAGAGTCAAGCAGACACACACATTCGCACAGCCACACACCTCTGCTCTGGATAATGATGGATGACCGTGCCCAATGGGAACAAACAGGTAGATAAAGCCAATCCCATTTAATAACAGCATGGATTGGAATGATAATCTTGTTGTTCATTAGCCACTGTGGCTGCAGAGCGATACAGTTGTTGCACACAGAGTTCTCACCCAAGTGCAGGAGGTGTTGTGAGAGGGATAGTGTTCTCCAGTAGCATCCCTGGGTGAAACAATACTGCTGTGTCCTTGAGAAAGACAGACGGAATGTACCCCCCCACACACACACACACACACACACACACACACACACACACAAACACAAACCACCCCTCCCCAAACCCTCTTCACTAACCCTCCGTCACCCTCACCCATCTTTTGTTCCAGCACAGATACAAATGGGATTAATGAAGGTATAAATTACAGAGGGCTAAATCATGCTGAGTAATCCATTTGGCAAACATGCAACAACAATGGGCATGCGGCAGCAGCTAGCCAGAGCCTGACCCACTCTCTGAGGCCCAACGGTTAACTCAGTCAGAATGGTTAACACAGGCGCACAGTCTGACCACTGCAGGCTACAGTGGCATATTGAAGTGCTAAGAAAAAAAAGTCCCTTCACTACTGGCCTCATGAACAAGAGCATCACTGGTGATCCATTCAAGCCCAAACAGAGGGAGTCCTTGTTGCCTCAGGTTCAAACATGTCTGATAGTGATTATTCTGCAACATAAAATCACTTCATTTTATTAGACATAAAATAAGTGTATTATTGATGGTTATGTGCTACAACGCAATGTTTATGAAAGGAAAATGATTCCCATATTAAGGTAAGCGTGTTCTCACTCCACCTGCCAATTGCAGTGCTTCTTTACTATGGAATGTCAGTTATTCAGGTAGAAGGCCCTCCGCTGCCCCACATGCACTAATTTGTTGATTTTAGGAGTTGACAAGCTCAAAGGGCTGAGCTCATCAACTCACTGCCCCTGGCAACATGCCAGTGATTTAATGACTGATGACTGACACACACACACATACACACACACTAACACACACAGTAACACACACTAACACACACGGACACACACACACACACACAAAGATGAACACGCATTTAAACTACTCCTATGACATCGGATCAGAGCGTGAATTGTCGTCCTAATGACCTGCATGGTGGAGTTATGGGTAAATTCTCCTTTACCGGAAGATTTAGTCCAGGTATGAGAAGCTTCTACCGTGATTCTGTAACGTCGGGTCTCGGCGTCAGCGTGGCGGCCAGTCTAGGCCCCAACCACCCTCCAATAATTCCTCTTCAGTCCCACGCACACGCACGCACACATGCACACACACAAAATACACGTAGGCCTATGAGCATAGCCTTTATTCTTTAATCCACACTGGCAAAAATGGGATTGTTTCCTTACAGGCAATAAATAATGAGCAACGATAAAATGTATTAAACTAATCCGCCTTTGTTAATGGTTTTGATTTGTTTTGATTTGGATTGTGAGGTTTGAATGAAGTCGTTAAGAGACACTTTGATGATCAGCAACTGGATTTTCATAGGTGAGGCCTTGCGCCCATCCCTGGTGCCAGAAAGAGGCGCCGTTAGTATGCATACTCTGTTTGAATGCTCTGTCCCCGAGACAAAAACCACTGTTTTCACAGGAGGAATGCCCCGCTTACTAATGAAAGACAATTAGGCTCTCTCAACAATGGGGCCAATTTCGGGGTCATAAATCGACTCCTCCTCTGTTGGTTTTAGAGGTGCTGAAAACGCTGTTTATTTACATAACAGATGCACGCGAAAAACAGCACTTAAAATTATTGTTCGTAATGCGAAACCCCATCAGCAACTTAAATTGTTAAAAGAAAAAAAAAAATGTTCAAGGGAGTGCGAAATTTAAACGTCGCTTCAAAGCCATAAAAATCCTCAAGAGCATGCAGCAGAAAGGCGTGTAGAGGTGGAGGCGACTCACTACATGATTACATTTTTAAATCATTGTAACAGTGAATCATATATTGTGCGAAATGAATTTCCCTCCATGTTAAGTATCCGCTTTTATAGTCGTAACCGCCGCTAAAAACCAGATTATCAGGGGCCGATTGCTCATTCAGTGTGATCTTCATGAGAGAGAAAGACCCCCCCCCTCCCCCCTCAGAAATTACGCTGCTGATTGATAAGTCTTTTAGTTTTTCGGTGCAGAGAAATGGAAATTGAAGAAGGGAGAGCAGGGATGCAGCGAGAGTCAATCGTCAGGGTTTACTGTGATTCGCTCAGACCGAGGCCCCGCCCCGCCTGCCTTGATATGGGAATTTACTGGCGCCAGCCGCATCAGTCTGCGCCACATCTCAGAGCCTTGCACGGATCAGGAGGTTTACTCATCCAGGCTGTATTTGTCGTCAGCTGATCGAAATTTTGCAACAGGTATCCAGAGGAAACAGATCCTTTTTTTTTTTTTCATTGTGCGGAGAGGGGATGCGTTGCCTCGACACTGAGTCCAGCTGTGCGCTACTTTGTTTTCGACCTGTAATCACAAGGGACCCTTGAGTGTGCAAAGTTTATTTCATATGTCAACTGCTATGATTAGATTAAAAGAATAATAATACAAATAATAAAGGATGGTTTCTCTTTGCATGGAGGAAAATAGTGGAACGGTAACCGTATCTATGATTAAACATTTTGTTTTCGTCTCATTACAGGTAGGCTATCCCCGAGGAAAAAGACGGAAGACCGGGTTATTTAAGGATTCTATTTCTGAAGTAAATAAATAAAAAAAACAGCCGAGACTTTAACAGCTCAGGAACTATCTTGTAAGGAGGATTTCACTTCCCTTGGAGGCAAACAGCCTAAAAGTAGCCCCGACAAACAGAGACGCATTCAGAGGAGAGGAGACGACCAGCTCAGCCATGGAGGTCGCAGCGGCCGATCAGTCTCGGTGGATGGCGCACCACCACGCAGTGCTGAACGGCCAGCACCCGGACTCTCACCACCACAGTTTGAGCCACAACTACATGGAGCCCATGGCGCCTTTACTCCCACAGGACGAAGTTGACATGTTTCTGAACCACTTGGACTCTCAGGGGAACCCCTACTACACCAACTCCCGGGCCAGGGTCACCTACAGCCAAGCACACGGTAAGATGCGCTCTGGTTTGCAGTGACACTCAGTCTCAGTCAAGTTGTTTAGGTGCTATGCGAAATTAGAAACATGCTTGAAAAATTAACATATTTTATTGAGACTTTATAAAAGTTTTTTATATAATTCACCGGGGACCAAACAGAGCTTGTATTATATATATGAGTCTATGTGTGCGTGTGTGTGTGTGTGTGTGTGTTTGTGGCTGTGGAATAATTTAATACAGAAATTGTAAGCGTAACAATTCATGCAGTGTCCATTAATTTGCTTAAAAAGTCCTTCTTGACATTTCTTGGCCGACTCCGCAACATAAAAGGGATTTCTAGCGAATGACAGGGAGAGGAAAGGGAAGTATGTCATTTAACCCCTCTCTGTTGGGGCAGGGGTTCTGGAGGGAGGGAGAGAGAGAGAAGCACTTCCCGGATATAAAATAAAATCCGCAAATTTACTAATAACCATCTTTAGTCCGGAGCTGCAGCCGATGAAAAGATAGGTACTACTCTGACAAGGAGCTACTTTTACAGTGTTTGTTTGCAGTCAGCAGGCCTTTCCATCTCTGTCTTAAAATAGGCGAGATGAGTGAGGCCACTGTCATTTAAAGAGAAAAAAAAAATCGGATAACTGATCGGTTGTGAGAAAAATCTTTTAATTTAAATTAACGACCCGTATTTTATCTACGTCTCCAACTAAATGTCGGACTCTAGTAATTCTGAGAATTTGTCAGGTAAGATCCGTCTGTTATCTTTTACAAACCAATTGCAAGACTGGCGTGTTGCAGAGGCATCAATCTAAAATTAAATATTTAATACATTTTGGATTTCAGCTCGTCTCGCCGGGAACCAGGTTTGCCGACCACACCTCATCCACAGCCCCGGCATTCCCTGGCTGGACCCCGGGAAAGCAGCCCTATCCGCCGCCCACCACCACAACGCATGGGCGGTGAGCCACTTCAGCAAACCCGGCCTGCACCCCACCGGCTCCGGCTACCCTTGCAGCAGCAACACCGGCACGGCTCCGGTGTCGTCGCTCACTCCGGCGTCCCACTCCAGCCCGCACCTCTACAGTTTCCCCCCTACCCCCCCGAAAGACGTGTCCCCGGACCCCGGCCCTACCTCTCCGACCTCCACCTCGACCAGGATGGACGAGAAGGAGTCGATCAAGTACCAGGTGCCGCTGACGGACGGCATGAAAATGGAGAGCTGTAGCCCTCTCCGCAGCGGCCTGGCCGCCTCGATGAACGGCCAGGCCGCGGCCACACATCACCCCATCCCGACCTACCCGGCCTACCCTCTGCCTGCGCCCCACGAGTACAGCGGCAGTCTCTTCCACCCCGGCAGCCTGCTCGGCGGGTCCTCCTCCAGCTTTACTCCCAAATGCAAAAGCAAAGCCAGATCGAGCTCAGGTGAGTCTCACGTGGGTTTGAGTTTCTCCCTCGCAGCAGACCAGACTGCTGAGGCCGGAGTCTCACGGCTACGGGTTATTCAGCTGAGCCCTGAGAGCGTTATACAATCACTCAACCAGTCATCAGAATATAAATCGTTCAGTCATTAATATACGCTGCCATTGCCATACATTTGGTTTACATACAGCAGGTGTGTGGGCATTGCCATACGGGGATTTACCCCAGTATGTGTTTTACTTTTTATTTTTTTTATAACGATCAGATTGTGTAATCCTTAATGCTGATGCAGCCTCTGTGTCCTTGCTCCAGTAGTTCACTTACAAAAGGACCGATGATTTCCATATCGGACACTTCTCTGCTGTAAAAATGTGTCCCGACAAGTTTTATCTGTGTCCCATCGCATTCCTCCCTACTTGCGATATCCACTCGGAAAGTGCTATTACACCCATTAAAACCAACAGAATTTTCGTAGATGTATTTCGGTTTGGCGAAAAAATATAAAAGTGGCATTCGTGTTTAAACGGAGACGAAAGACTACAACACAAAGAAAAAAAATGACATTTTTTGCGTCTTTCACAAGAACTTTACATCAGCTTATTCAATTCCACTGTGACTTAGTTTTCACACGTCTGTGTTCAGATGGTTCATATGGCCTGTCCTTCTTCGTGCTGTTGGCTTGTTTTCGTTTAAATGTCGCGTTATTGCACCTAGAAAATGAAGTAGTCACGACGCCCTGGCTCCTGCCATATCCTGTATACCTCCAAGTGAACAAATCACGACCTCCACCCCGCCCACCGCTCTCCCCAGTACTAACAAAGCACAGGCGACAGAGCCCTGCTGTTTGTGTTTTTAAGCATGGCCTTGGCCCAGTGCACTGACACACAAAAGTGGAGGCAACCAAGTCCCACAGCAGATCTGTTTCTACGTGTAGATGAGAGCGATTTCATAAAATCCTCACTATAGGTCTGGAGACCAGTGCATTGAGTAATCCCGATTAAACATGCACATAATTGGTTTTCCTCTTACCTAAAATCCTCAAAGCCTGCAAAATTGTTTATAATAAAGCCTATTTTCTGACTGTCTGGACAAGCACCTGATTCAATATACAGCATGTGTTGGGAGTAATGTTTAGACTTTATGCCTAACATTAATGTGCAGACATTTGAAAAACAACTCAGTCTGGTAATGGCTGTGTAATTTCCCTACATTGTTCCAGCTGTTGTACTTTGGATTAATGGACGAAAAGTAACAACAGACATTTAAGTCTGTTCATGAGTTGCTCTAGATGTAGTTGTGTAATTATCAATATTGTCATCCATTGTCCCCCATGCTTTTTAATTCACATGGGGAATGCTCACTGGCCGATAACCTAAGTGAATGTGAGCTGTTGTAGCAAAGAAATGTTATACGGTGACATTTAGAAGAATTTGGCCCGACTGCCTGAATCAGTAACACAAACATATCAGCTATGGCATTAAAAGGACTCTTATCTATCAAAGTTGATGTCCAGTGCCAGTAATGGTGATTGACTGTTATACAAAATGCCACAATGACATTTTGGCTGTCAGCACGTACACCTTACAGTAGTGTGGCTTCCTGTTGAACTAGTCTCAATGCAGAACCCCCTTGCCTCACTACTCTAACCTAACCTCCTGAGGCTTTCATCTTCCTATTTTTTTGTCTTATTTCAACACTATAAACATTGCACAAGGTGCAATACATTAGTCAAAGCTGATGAATATTTAAAGCGTTAATGATCCACCTTTAATGTAGTTGTTGGAATTACAAAACACTTAAGAGGAAGAGAAGGGAGGTACAAAAAAGTGCAGAGATGAATTTCAAAAGGAACACAGCTTTTTGCTCAGGTCAGATTCCATTGTCAAGCGAGGGTGGGACTTTGGGTGTCGCAAGCATTATAACAGGAATAATGAGAGGATGCTCTAGGGAGAGAGGGATACTTGCATTAAATGAATTGGTTGGTTTAGCAACAGGCTGTTTGAAGTCAGTCAGAAGTTATATGGGAGAGGAGATGATGTGGAAATAAAGGAAAACCAGGTTTTTACGCCCACGAGCAACAACATTAAAACCAGTTACTGGTTTATTTTATCTATATATATATATATATATATATATATAAATAACTTATTCAAACTGTTAACTGTTCTTAATGTTGTGGATGATTGATGTATATAAAACAAATGCGCAAGATGTCTACTTTTTTTTCTGATCCAGTCACTGTTTAAGAATAACACAAACTACATGCAAAAAATGTCGGATTGAACAACGTTTCTATGTTATCAATAGCAGCCAAATGGCGCGCAAAGCTTTTCATTAAAGAATGCAACACTGTCTGGCACATTTAATACCACCACAACACACTTATGTTTCCTCTCATGGGCGCCCACCAAGCTGATGAATAATGTAGTCCTAATTTGATGGTGTGTCTAATTCTTCTTGTTTGACACCTCTGGCCACGTTCTGGCTGTCTCTGGCCTCCTCTACTCAGGGTCGGTTTACATATAGGTGTCTGTGCCCATGACAGCTGGACACATTTGGTCAACATGCGTGCTGATATGGTGATTGTCACCACCATGACACAGATTTGACCTCAATTTACAGGGCTACAACGCTGTACGGTTGCCTGATCGGGCTGGACAGCTGTTTGTATGTTGCCCCTGACAGAGGGTGAATTTTTTAATTATATAAAATTTCTTCCTGTCTCCTCCTCTTGAACTATATGCAGAGGGCCGTGAATGTGTAAACTGTGGCGCCACCTCCACTCCCCTGTGGCGACGGGATGGTACCGGCCACTACCTGTGCAATGCCTGCGGATTGTACCACAAGATGAATGGCCAGAACCGACCACTTATCAAGCCCAAACGTAGACTGGTGAGTTCTCACTCCATTGCCATACTCTGAGAGAAGGCACCCAAATATGAGCACAAAGCAGATGCCGGCCGCACAATTCCAGGAAAGTTATATTTTCCCTATGATCTTCCTGGAATTGTTTGTCCCTCTCACCCCCCGATGATCCACCTTCATGGCCTGTTACAATACTGCTACTATTGCCATTGTTCCTGCTATCATTATTGCTGGTACTTGTGATACTGTTACTGATACCGATGCCCATGCTGCTTTAGTTAACACCATGCTTGAGTAAATGAAAAGCAGCATGGACACAGAACATTCTTGTTGTTGATGTACCACTGCTCCATAGCTGCAGAGCCACTTCTGGCATTAACCATATCCACGTGGCATAATTTATTTATTTCATTTAGAAATCCATGTATTTTCATTATTCCCTTCTATCTAAATATCTATCTAAACTCTCAAACAAGAGAAAATCGTTTACAGTAGCTCCCGAGTCTTTTATTGTTCAGAAGAAATTTTATTTTTATTTTTTTTTTCTTTCTTCCTTTTTTTTTTTAAACTGAAGTGGTCACTTTGTCAACAGGTTGAAAGATTAAGAAACTTTGTTCACTAGAAAATCAGAAATGAATTCAACCTAATTTAATTTATTTTTTTTTTGTTAATTGGTAAGTAGAATAAAGATAAGCGTTCCATTTATAACTTAATAAATATTAGTGGTTGAAAAAAATAAATTGCAACACAGTAAATACTACCACCAATCGTAATAATACCGATAATAATAACGATAATAATAATGATAATAATAATAGCGGGGAAATACTGCGAATCAATGTTACAACAACGAAGCTTAAATAATAAAAAGTTTAGTACCGGTTTAACCTTTTAACTTTAATTAAAAAGGGGTCTTGGCTTTTTCATTTACCCTGGATAATTATGATAACGGAGGCTTTAGCCTGCGTCTAATGGTCTTCATTAACATTAGCTGGTAATTTGACCGGCCAATAAATTGGCCGCTATCTGCCCATCGGTAACGATAATCCGAATTAAAAAAACAGACAAACAAAAAAAAACTAGACCTTATTTTTTTAAATTATATATTTTTTTCTTGTTGTTCCTTGACCACCTCTACGTTGTTCCTCCTCCTCCTGAAAAAAAGTCCATTACATTTTCCACTGGCTCGGCCCATGTGGCTGTAGCTTTTTGCATTTTCAGCTCAAGTGTTTTTCAGAGTTATGTTCAAAGGGGCATCCAGTTGTTTCCTATCCGGATATCTGCCCGGCCCAGATAAGGAAGTCAGGCTCCCGGCTGTTTCCGCCCTCAACCAGCGCGCTGCATTCTCTATGGCCAGACTGACATATACTGTAAAGAGATTATCACAACACTGGAGGAGCCGCTTATGTGTGAAGAGACAGGACCGTGAGGGGCGGGGATTGGAAAATAAATGGATTTATGTTCTTCTCTTGTTTGTCATTCTCAGTGGGTACAGTGTGCAGTCTTAACGCGCAGAGCCCTTTTCATGTGGAAATATAGGTTACTTATTTTTTTATTTCGTATAAAAAAAACGACCAGGGCTATTGTTGCTCTTCAGGTCAACAGCAAAGAGTCCACCTGAAATTAATTAAAAGGAAAAACTTGGATGCTGCTTGTGAAGCAAAGAGCCGGAGGGTTCTTGCATGTAAAGCTAATGTTTCTTATTATGTGTGAAGAATTGATCCGCAATGGACGCAGGAGCACATTGCCAGACAGGACACCAGGTCTAACACGACTTGTAGCCCTGTTTCCCTGGATCAGGATAAACAGAGTGTTTATACAAGGCCTCTATTATAACCTGTTAATGCCAGCATACTTATTTTTAATTCATTAAACATCATAATTACCGACAGGCGTGTAGAACAAGGCATTCTACTAAAAAAAAAAATCTCCCCATATCTTATTGCACAAATTAGAAAATGTGATCATAGTTGCAGCGGTCTGCATAAATGCAATCGATTTAATAAAGTTAAGTAATTTTTCCAGCCAGAGCGTCGCTTCTTTTGATGCTTTTCTGCACATGGTTCTGCGGTTAAAGTCGAAAAATCCACGTGCCGCCGTTTAATTTAAGAAAAACTTTCTGTCTCTTATTGATTTTGTGCAGAGGCAGAAGTTGCAAATTCCTTGCATGCAGCGTCACGGCCAAGGCTCTAATACGAGAAATCGATATATGATAAGCCTTCTATAGGTGTCTAAATGACCGTGATATTCGGCTTTTTTGTGCTACTCGGTGTCCGTGCTGACCTCTCTGCAACATGTGAATGGGTCATTATTCATGATGTATTTTCTCTGCTTCCTTCAGTCCGCTGCTAGACGTGCAGGCACCTGCTGTGCAAACTGCCAGACCACCACCACCACCCTGTGGAGGCGCAACGGGAACGGAGACCCGGTGTGTAACGCCTGCGGCCTTTACTTTAAACTGCACAATGTAAGTAGTCTGGAAAAAAAAAAGGGAAAACACACACACACACACACACACACACACACACACACACACACACACACACACACACACTCTGAACTTAAGTGCGGGGTTACTGGGCCGGGGTGGGGTGGGGTGGGGTGGGGGGGGGTCGTTAACTGGTCAAGTGGGCGGACAGTTGTATCGATTTAGGAGCAGAGAAACTGCGAGTGTGGAAGCAAAGCCTGCTCACCCTGTCGAGCAGAACCCACCGGTCGTCTCTTTTTATTAATCCATCGTTGTTTCAATGGGGGGCGTTACTCCCAGGAGAGGCAGCAGGGTGGGACTGTCATTCAGTGTAACGGCGTCGGTTACACTTATGAGGATTTGTCTGAGACTGCTCCTTTCAGCCCAAGCCTGGTCCTCATCCCCATGTATTCATATTGACTAGGACGGTTCTGTTTGGTTTTAAATTAGACAAAAGCCGAAAAAAACCCCGCCCCTGACTCGCCTTATAATGGAGCTATGTATGCAAAACAGCTGCTCATTATTTATTGCATTTATTTCACACTGGTGTAACTCATAATAAAAGGCTACCATGAAAGAAAGGCGTGTAAATCCTAATGGGCGATGTGACATATTCCAGGTGACATTTTAAAATTTTGAGCTGGTAAACAAGCTGAACCTAACAGCGCACAAACTCTAACCCCTGTAATTTAGTATTGGCACGTCAGTGCAGCTCTTGTCTGGCTTCCCTTGAGCTAATGTGTCGCTCTCCACAGGTCAACAGACCCCTGACCATGAAGAAAGAAGGCATCCAGACACGCAACCGCAAGATGTCCAGCAAGTCCAAGAGGAACAAACGAGCAGGGGACGGCTTCGACGAGCTATCCAAGTGCATGCAGGACAAAGCCTCTCCCTTCGGCGGAGCGCCCGGCCTCACCAGCCACATGACCCACATGGGTCACCTGCCCCCCTTCAGCCACTCGGGACACATGCTGCCTACTCCCACGCCCATTCACCCTTCATTCGGTCACCCCCACCATTCCAATCGCTCGCCGGTCTGGGCCGAGCCTCACTGAGGCCCTCTCCAAACCCCAGAACGCCTCCGTCTGTAGGAGCCACCACATCGCCATTAACACTAAATGGCCTTCACATCACGTTGAAAGCTGAGCAGACTTGTTGCATCATGTACAGTGGTTGGAGGGGAGGGACTTTCAGTTGGACTTAATGACTGAAGGTCACGTTTTGCCTGACCTCACTGATGGGACGCTGCAGAGAGCAGGACTTTAGCGGACTCTGAAAAGCTAATGTGACGAGGGGCTTTTTAGTCCCTGGGTGACTGAGGCTTGCAGGAATGGAGTGAATGGAGATGCTTGTCATTCTTTTTGCTTATTTTTACTAAGTCACTTTGGTACCCACCTCTCCATGACCCTGTAACAGGAGACTCACGAGAGGTCTTAAAAAGAACCGCTGTTTCCACCTCACGACCATCTTATTATATACTGAGATACGTGCATCCCGTCCATCCCCAGGTTGTCGTCCACAATTGCTGTGGATCTACGGACACACTCGTCAGTGCTGGAGGTCTATAGAGCTGGCCGACAGCTACAGCACCCGTACACCACTGTTGCCAACCAGTCAGGCCCAGGCTAAAGTACCCATAAACCAGTGCTCTCCTCACATGCTGGATTGTGCACCACCACAACGCTCACCTGTTTTTAATAATGGACTTTTATGGAAAAAAGACACAGTAAATAAAGTGTTTATAAATGCTTAATTGCTATTATTGTTGTTATATTTGATGTTATAATTATTGCTACGATAATTTATTTTCACTCTTTAAGCTTTCGTCAAAGACACATGAAAACTTTTATGATTTTGATTTCATGGTTATTACGTAAAGAAAACACTGACCTATCTTAGATAAAAAGTCCCTGAGCTGTATGTTTTTATCATTTTTCCATCTCACAAAAAGTACAGGAAATAAAGTTTAATACTGAAGTAAAATTGGTTGCTGCCTCTTCACGTCTGTCTCTATCACCCATATACACACACATACAGCATTAACCTTAACTCTTCTTTTAAGGAAGAGTGCTTGATTATTAAAATCATAAGTGATATCAGATGTATCAAGGAAAGCTCTGTGATCCCTTAAGCGTGGTAATGCTTTGGTCAGGCTCCTCCTCTATCTGTGATGGCACGTTGTTAAGAGAAGGCCTCTTTGTGGAGCTGAGGCCCCAGGCTGGACCATTGTACCCAGACAGCAGGCTCCAGCGAAGGGGCTCGGGAGTCACACACAGTCATACATATGCACATTATCACATGCTCACGCACACACATGGAAAAAAAAAAAAAAGAAAACAAACACAAACCCTGATTCACACCCTTTTATAACCATATCACTCACGCAAAATCTCTTATTTAGCTCTAGCAGGCAGTCAAATACTGAGTCGTGGGTCCAGTACAGTGGGAGCCGTTCTCACTCCCTGTGTCTTTCGGAGTAGCCCTCTCTCTTGGCTGCTGTGATGGAGTGAGAGGAAGGACAGCGGGTCTTTAGTGGGAGAGAGAAGAGGAAGGAAAGGCAATCAGGCGACCTGAGCAAACACGTGGGGGTCTGCTCAAACCCTTTTGCACACAGATGTGCACACAGCTGAGGCTGCCAGGAAGCAGGCGTCGACTCTGTTTCTCCCTCATCTTGTCCTCTTTTTCTTTTTCTTTCTCTTTGTTTTGTTTATCTTTTTTCACTCTCCCCCTTTCTACTCTCCCATTTATTCTGTTTGTCTTTTACTTTCCTTCAACTCTCTGTTCCTATCACTGGTCATTCAGTCTCACCCTCCCATTTGGGCGATTACAGTAAAATAAAGGGGCTGAAGAAACTTTGAACAGAGCCAGCCGCTAATGAGTCTGCTCGATTAGGGCCAATTTGAGGTCATCATCACTGAGTTCAGCATGCCCTCACACACCCACAGCACAAACCATCCGATTAAACAGCCCAAGCTAAAAGTGGACCACTACCCCTCCCTGAACCCTCCACCCAGCTCACATCTGCTGGACTGCTGTGGAGGTTGATCTGCGGGGGTTTCCCCAAACGCTTGATCAGTTCAAATTGGAAATAATATTCGTCCTGAGATTTATAAAGGTGCTGTTTTTTTGGAATGAGCACTCTGTTGTCAGCTTATGCTACATCATAGCACCCACAACACCGACTGGCTGTACACACATGGATACAGGACTGGAGGACTGCATCTGGGTGTCTATTTTCAGAACGGGGGTGGGATGCCCCGATCCACTTGCTGAACATCAGTGAAAATGTAATGCCTGACTGCCAATAGGCAGTCTAGCCATCTGTGTGTAGCGCAGTGCTGTGGGTGCTGGGCCATGTACAGGCCACGGCTCCAGTGAGTTGTGTGTTGCTGCAGCCAGGGAGCCTGCTCGGCCGGGCTTGGCCAGAGTCCCGGAGCCTGAGAGGGGGAGACAGAGAGAGCCAGCACTCTTCAATGAGGCCCTCCAGAGGGAAGGAGCAGCCCTCCCAAAAATAATACAGCAGTCTGCCAGGCCAGCGACTCCCAGAGCTGCCCTCGCCTGAACACACATATCCACGCACACACACACACACACACACACACACACACACACACACACACACACACACACACACACACACACACACACACACACACACACACACACACACACAGCCTTGAAGACGTATGCGTACATACATACAAAAACAATTTGTGACAAAGCGTCTGTCACAGATGCAGAGGCAGTGTTTGTGTTTGAAGCAAGCCGGACCACATTTCAACTCCTAGGCCTGACAAGACATTGGGTAACAGGCACATGACATGCATACTTGCTCTTGAATCAAATGCTTGGTTAAATGTTTTGGTGGACAGCATGTGCCACCGTTGCTCTATTTTCTACAACATTAAAATCATACAGACTCTGCAATGTGAGGGATTTGTATACTTACCCGCTAAGCCCCACTAGACCAACAGCCTCATTGGACAAGACAACCCCTCCCAACTCACATCATGAATTATGTGACACGAAAAGAGCCATAAAATAGGATGTTACTTATCTTCCCTATCAGAGTGGAGTTGCATAGAGGAGATGAAGATGAGAGATCTCAGATGCATCGTCGGGGTGAACATGGTGGCCACCTAGATCAGAGCACGGAGAGGTTTACGACTTCAACCTGGAACTGGATGTTTCAACTCATTTCGACTCCCTACCTCCTTTTCTTTCTCCCCTCTGCTCTTCCGTTCGTCCTCCCCCACCATCTCCACCTCCGACACTGCTCATTCCCTCTCAGAGCTCCATGCAACTCTCCCACTCCTCCAGTGTATTTGTTTTTCCATCAAATTGAATTAGCGGAATCAAAAGGTATCCCGACCATCCCCTCACAAAGTTGAGTTAGGGAGAGAGACACGTAGAAGATGAAAGGAAGTGGAGTGCAGTTCAGATGCAGGTCTTTTAGTGTGTATGTTGCAGTGGGGGTTGACCTTTGCCTGGGCCTAACTAAAAAAGCATCCCTCCTTCCTCAGACCCCTAGAAGGATATTAAGGCTGCAAGTCGGGACAGTATTTTGATAATACAAACATGGGACATGTATTTCTGCTTTTATTTGGCATTAAAGTTCCCCAAGTAAGTTCTTGAGCAAAAGGAGAACTTATGCTTTGCTATGATGAAGCATTAACTAAGCTCTCAACTCTTTGCAATGTTATTGCTACCAAGTCATAGTGATTGTGCTATGAAGGCACATGTGAACTTCCTCTTTTCACGGATCAAGAGAAATTCATAGAAATACCCCTCTGACAGCCTGACAGGAAAAAGGTGGGTATGTTCAGTAAAACACCTGGTTACCACTATTCAAGGAAACCTTCACAGATACACCATTTGACACTTCAACAGCTCTTAGCACTTCTAAAATTAATCGACCATACCATATAGTGATGATGGAATCAGAAAAGCTTTAACAGGAAGAACTGTCACTCGCTGAGTAACAGACCTGACACCAGATAATCACTGATGACCTCTGCTGACAGGAAATAACCGCATCCTGACCCGTCAGTACATTAAATCTCCCTGTGGATCTCTCCAAATGTCAGAAATTAGTCAGAAAAGTTTAAATTATTTTGATCTCTCTTCATATTTGCCTTGACCCCTACTGCCATCATGCCCCTTTGTCCCCTCCTCAGGCCCAAAATCGAAAGGCTGCTGGCTAGTTACAGCTGCATACCAAGCAGGGTTTTTCAAAGCAGCGAGAAAAAAAAAAAGAAAAACAGGAAGTGAGAAGTTCAAACAGGAAATACTAATCTTGTACCATTAGGACCAATTAAGTCCACAGAGGTCTGACAAAGACAGTAAAAAGAGATTGTTTATGAGGGGCACTAGGTTTGTACAGGGTTTTGGGTGTTTTGTGCCTGTAACTGTTATGCATTTTAAGCCTGATTTTAAAAATTAGATTGTCAAATAAAAGGTAGACTTTATTTGAATATATGTTTTATCCTCAGAAAGACTGCTTTCTCAGCCTTATTTTTTTTATTTTTATTTTTTTTACTAGGACAGATTGTTAGAATGAAAGTAGGGAAGTGAATTTAAAGAGAAACAGTAAGAGTATTTCATATCATTCATCCATGGCTGGAGATATACCTTATTGCCACAGTTTGTGATTTTAAACAGGTTTCTGAGTAAAATACACTAATAATGAAAGGGCTTTTTTGACTAGTGTACAGAGTTCCTGGTTGTGGTTGCTATGGTATGCTTCCTGCATATTATTCTGTCTCTTACTCAGTATCCAATTGCCTCACTCTGCTTTCAGGGATGTTGCTGTCATGCTAATGTGTTTGGGTTCTTCTGTTTGCACACAGTCCCCGCTGAAAAACAGGGATTGTAAGCAGGGATACAGAATCTGGCCCTATTCAATTCCCGTAATCACATGAACTTGTGCAATTCTGACCAAGGGATCTATGAATTGGCATCAGTCATCTGCCCAGTTCACACATTTTCTTCTACAGTAGTTGAGTGTAAAAAATGTAGCTGCCAGAGGCAGGGTGTGGACATGCAGAACACCCCTCCACCCGTCAACTCACGCGGAAAATGAGGTCAGTCTCCTCTCACCTGGGACAGGGAGCATTCAGAATATCCACCTGGGACAGGTAGTGTTCTGGTTTCATTCATACCATTTTCTGCTGTGCTGAGGCCCTTCTACTCACCCACACCGACAGACAAATTCATCCCCACTGTCTGAGGACAAATGAGCCCATTCATCATGAGGCTCCCATTGACAAACTGGGGAGCAAATACAGTACTAATGCCTAGGCTCAGGGGAGTGGGCGTCTGGACCCACCATCCTCTTCCACGCCCATATAATGTCCCTCACCATTCCCAGACTCAGCCCCCACCCCACTCCACTCAATTTTTTCGCTTTCAGCAGCAGGTAACTGGAGAAAGGCATGGGTGGTGGAGTTGAGGGCATCTTGGAGAATGGCCAGGAGTGAGAGGATGGGACCCAGGTGCCTACCCCTGGATGGACCCTCTGGACACTCCCATAGGGACTGATGACCTGACAGAGAATGGGAAGACAGTGGAAGAGAGTGGAAGCCCACAGAGACCTGCAGTGCCCTACTCAGACTCCCAAGCTGTTGAATTAGCTATTGTAGATTAATGGTGGTTGCTTGTGTGGCAGATTAAGTGACAGAGTTGCTCTGCGGCTGATATGAACTTGGCTTTCAAGCCTCCTTCCTTCTCATGGACTGATTTGTCCTCACAACACAGCATAGCCAATGTACAGAGGCATTCCAGTGCATCTAGATGGCTTGCTTGCATAATAAACTACTGCTTATGACAAGTTTGCCCGTATGCTGAGGTATACTAGAGAAATGCTGACATGAGAAGAAGTCAGCGGGCCAGGCCTCATTTCAGCCCTGCTCATTTCCTCACTCTCGCACCAACTCTGCATGAGGTGAGGGCATTCCTAGATAATTCTTTTTTCAGTTTTTATCTTCAGTATGGGATTTTTGTTGTGTCTCAGTCTTGTTTACCCAATACTTGTCAGGTTAATATAGATTGGAAGACACAAACAAACATGCAGTCACATACACAGTTCATTTCTGTGATGAGTGAACAATCAGTGAAATGCATCGTGCGTCATTTAGAAAAAAAACTGTGATATGATTAAACCATTAAAAGGACCACGGGGACATTCTGGAGAGAAAGATGAAAGTGTTATTTCTAAAGGGCAAAATTGTAGATGTGAAGAGTTTTTCTAGATCAAAACAGTTGATAAAACTGGAAGAAAGAGAGATATGTATCACTGCATCAGTGCTTACTTCTTTCTTTTCTAGGAATAAGCATAAGTTTAGTACTTTGTAGTTGACACCTCTTATTTTTGGTAATAGATAAGTGTATAGTTTTTTTAGTATGTTTAACCTTGATAAACTTAACGTTAGTGGAATGGACAACCCGCTTTTCAACTGTCTTCCTTATTCGACTTTTGTTTTACTTTAAACCAGTTTCTTGATAGGTGAGGTGTGCAGACGAACAACCATTACACTGTAGATGCCAGAATTCAGTGGAGACAGAAATTATCGGAGGCATCACACATGCACACACTCACACATGCACTGCAGGCCTATCTGTTGAGGATCGGTATGAAAAGGCGTTGTGCTCACTCATTGGCTCAGTGGGATGTTGCAACCCCAGCACCTAACCGGTCCTTATCTCCCCTGAGCAGACTGCACAGCTTGATATGCATCTGTCATATTTGTCGGAAAGAAAGACACCGTGGTGAGCGCACCATGAGTCAAAAAAACGGGCCAGTGACATAAACTCACTTCCCTGCAGTTTTTGCATGATCGCGATCATTTCTTGTCTGTGTTGACTCCCTGGCTAACAAGACGCTCTAGACGAACACGTCCAACGCAGTTATGGATGCAGGATATTGAGCACTTACATTTGCAGCTTTCTTGCACGTGGATATCGTACTACACCCGCTCACTGACTGCGCTTACATGCCTGCACAGGTGTACGTTTTGGCAGTCGTTTCGTCCTGTAAGAAAACATGGAGCCAAGAGCAGATTGTTATCATTCCATCGTGCCCATCACCATGACGACGGATAAGGCCCTGTCCTCTTGTCGTCATAGCGGCCTAGCATCAGCTCCATCAGCTGCTGTGGCTAGCTGAGTTTCTGACTGTGCGGGTATGAGTGTCTATCTGGAGGCTATCAGGCCTGATAAGACCTGGGAAAGAGAAAGCTGAGTGACACGTTTACAACCGAGCTGCTAAAGGTTACAAAGAGTATAGACAGAGTCGATGGATTTTAAGTGTAACAGACAACTTCTCAAAGTGATCAAAACATCTAGAACGTCTAAAACATTCAACCTCCTCATCCTGCTGTGCCAGGTAGTTAGAGGGGCCAAAGGTCATGTAGACAGGTATAATCTCAATTCTTTTACTCGAGTCGAGTCTCTTTCTCCGTGCTACGTTTATGCCAATGACTGATTTTTAGCTTGCCAAACCATCATTAATTGCCATCTCACACACACACACACACACACACACTAACACACACACACATGCACACACACACATGCACACACACTGACAGACAGACAGACAGACACACAACTCTCTCTCTCTCTCTCTCTCTCTCTCTCACAATCACATTATACACACACGCACTGATGCATGCACACACACAAATGCAGAGCATCTAATCCAGCTAATCCACCCTGCCAGTTGAACAACTGGTAACATGGTTAATCACCCATGTAAAAATAAAGACAAGACCAAATTGACTGATAGAATTATTCCATTTACCCGTCTGATTAAAACATGTCACCACGGCCATGGTTCACTGGAGATCATCTCAAAAGAATGAAAACAACACATGAAAATTAATTAAAAGTCAGTGGTGTAAACGGCTTCATTCAATTATTGGTGCAAATAGCAAGCTTTGTAGCATGATAACTGGCACGTACATACACATCAAATTAGCTCAGAAGAAAAATAGGTAAGCAGGGAGACACTCTGAAACTCTTTAAAAGGGCAGGACAGACTTCTCGAAACAGGAGACACGTTGTCCAAACAAGGGAAGCACTCTCCTGAAAGGGAAGAATGATCATTTTACGACGCCCTTTCAGATGGCAGAAGTGTTCACTGGACATGAGCTCCTTTGACCTTGGGTCACTTCCCAACATCCCTTGCTCCTCGTGTGACATGATAGGCCGCAAAGGTCAAAGTGAAGTGTGTTAGACAGTAGGGTGCAGACCATACTACGAGAGGACAGAGGCAGAGAAAGGCAAAGTGAGACAAAGAAAAAGTGTGGTGGCTGAGAGAGGGCTCTCTGATTCGTTTCCTTGGCAGGATGACAAAACTGTGCGGAATGCAGTGGAGAGGGGAAAGAGAAGTGATCAAGAGCTCAAGAACTAAAGGGGGGCAGTATATAGACGACAGACGAGGGGAGAGAAGCCTGAATAAGCCAGGACGGCAGGGCCTTCCATTGATTCATTTCCCCTTTCCCAAACTACTACCATTCTCTCTTCACCTCTCCCACTCTCTGCTGTACAACCATTAAATACATGCCCACTCTTCCCTTCAGTATTTAAAAGGGCATTCTTTGTGGCTTGATGTAGGGAATAAAATGAGGTTGAGTGGTAGCTCTCTGTATATTGACACATAAAGATTTGTACATTGAAGACACAAGCAATCTGTAAATGCCAACTATGCAGTAAATTCAATGAAACCTACAATTAATTTAGACTTGACATACAGACGTGCATGTGCGCACACACACACACACACACACACACAAAATTACAGTGCAGCAGGCAATGGGCTGCCTCTGTCAGCCACATTTCACAGTGGCCTATCATGGCCAGGCGTACCCGGCCTGCGGCCAACCACTACTTATGCACTGGGTAAACACTACCACCTCTGCCACATGGAGTCTAACACACACTCCCAGAGTGCCATCCAACATGCAACCCCAGTCACACATGCAGTCTGTGATTAATGGAGTTTGACCATTGGATATGACAGCATTACTAAGCCTCTGTGATATAAAAAAAGCCACACACAGCCACTCTGTTTTCTTTCAGCCGGTTTTGAGTCCATTGCTTGTGTCCATCCTTTGTCCACAGACTCTGGACTCTTGTCAAGTCAGCTAGGGCATTTTGCTCCAAAATACCACCTTGGCATAATTTTTCATTTTTGATTTAATGGTGATGAAATGCTCTGCCTTGCTAAAGTATTTTTAATACCTCCATTATACTTTACAGGCTGTATACTGAATACTGGCAGCAGAATCAAATTTCAAGGGCACGCATGCACACGCGCGCGCACACACACACACACACACACCAGCACGCGTGTGCGCGCGCACACACACACACACACACACACACACACACACACACACACACACACACAATATCAAAGAACTGTAAGAACATTAGCAAGTCCAAAATCTAAGTCCATGGCTCCCAGTGGGCATTAGATTTTTAATGGTGTAAATGTGAAACTCACAGATTTATTCCTTTCTCCATGCTGACAGAAGTGTATCGTCCGATATGGAAGTTATAGCATAAGAATGAACAGAAGCCTCATGTTTACACAATGCTAAGTCAGGTCATGAGTCATTTGTGCAGTTATTTAACAGTTTGAATGTAGTTTGGCTTCATTATATGCCCATCATGTGACAGCAGTCAGCCAGAGTGCCCCCCTCCATGGCTCCATAGCTCCTCTTCCCTCCTCTGCTGTCATGGTTTTGAGTTTCAGTCTGCTCATTCATCCTTTCATTCATTCAGTCCAGTAGTTTGTGCAAACATTTTCTAACTCTGCTGTCATTTCGGACCTTGTCACTCTCACCTGCCTGCCTTTCCCGCCAGCAGAATCATCTGACCTGTTCCTCCTCCCCGCTCCCCTGCCCACCTGCTCACTCGTTCCCCATTCCCTCAGTGGAGCCCCAGTATATATACCGGTTTGTTTCCACTCTCTGCCACAGTGTCTTTGTGCCATGTGCTTTAGCTCTCCAGCGCTCTGCTCTTTGCCTGTGTTTTTTGGATTTTGCCTCAGCCTGACCCTTTGTACTTTGTTTGCCCGCTTGGATTTTTTGTATCTTTGTATTAATTTTTTTCCTGAGTAAAGAGTCGTTACTTTTACATCTGCCTTCTGAGTCGTGCTCTTGGGTCCTTTTTCTGATATCCGTGACATCTGCGTCTTCTCATGCCCGTCTCTCACCCCCACCCCCCCACCTTCCACTGGCGCCTGTACGGTTAGTTAGGGATTGCCACAGGACATCATGTGACAAACAAGCGAACACACACAAACACGATGCCGCCTTCACACACACACACACACACACACACACACACACACACACACACACACACACACACAACAGGCACGCACATACACAAACTAGCAGACGTATAAGCATGTAAACTACCAGCACCAACACATTCATTCGTCATTCTCCCTTCCATTGACTTCTTTCAAGTGGGCTAACTTGAATAAGCAGTAGAGCGCTCCAACAATAGAATCCATTCTACTTTAAGCATGGAGGCTGTGTGTCCATGTGTGTTAGTTGCAGCAGTGGCCAGACACACCTTGAGGCAAAATTTTATCACTTACTTACTGTAGTTACAGCCTTGCCAAATCTAGAATTTGTTACTTGTTTTTTTTTGTGACAAGTTAATTTATACTGGTTATGAATCAGAGTGCTTCCAGAGTATTTATACAATTTGTCCTTGACAACGCTGCTGCCATTAATATTTCTAAGAAAGAAGACAGTTCAGGCTACAAGCGTTCTGATTTATTTGGGGGATTTCTCCATTTTGTGACGTATGGCTGTTGCAACAACAGGAAATATTAATATCTTGAAAGGAAGCCATTATGAGGATAACAACCTGTTAATCCCCAAACTCATTACCCGACCTCCTTACCTACAGTATCCGACCCAGCCTCGGCTCCCTTGAATCCCCTTTCCTAACTTTCTCTCGTTGCCTGGCAGACTTCCAACATCTGAAACTCTAGATGATGCTGGTTCTGCCCTTTCTACAAAATTTAGAAAACCATTACCAACATCAAATCATTACTTCAGGAAAAGGAGGAGGAGTGGAGCAGCAAAGAAAGAGAGAAAGGGAACAAGAGAAAGAGCACACACACAATCAGAGAGATATCAGATTTCTCCTGTTTTCTTTCACTCCATTACAATTATCAGTAGGAACGTTTTTCTGAGATTTTAGAGAGAAAAACTGAGAAACACTTGATTTCAAACTCGTGGTCTGCTGTCAAATCAGGGAGAGCTGCCACCTCGAGCTCCTGTATAGCCACAGCATTAGCTCCGAGAGGTTCCGGAGTTGCCTCCATTTTTCCATTAAAGTTCATCACCAGTTTGATAATCTCCTGTCCCAGCGTGGCCGTAACTTCTTCACTTTTCCTCTGGCGCAAATGTCTTGCTCATCTTGTAAAGCTCTGTGTGGAGCGACTCGATGGCTATATGACCCAAGTGTCTGCGCCGGCCTCTGTTCGCATTATCAGTTTCAACAGCCTGTGGGAGTGACTCTCCAGGTAAGACCACGGCTTTGCTTGGGTCTTCTTCTTCTTGAGTGTTTTCTGGACTTCATGTACTATGGGTTTAATCTGAGTTTATCTCTACATTTAAGAGAAATAACGCAGCAACCACATTTAGCGACTTTAGCTATGTATTGCCCACCAGAAGCCCTGGTTCCTCTTTTCATATCCTCCTATACCTCTGCTTTCCCTGACTTTGTCTCTCAGTCACTTTCCCTCTCGTTACTGCACTGTCACCCCAACACTAATCCAGTTCAAATGTAAACAGGCTTAGGTCTTCATTCCTCACTTAAACCGTATCAAATGTATCAAAGCAGAGGCTCAGTGGTGTCCCTGGCTACAGAGGGGTCAGACCGGGGCCACACAGGGCCACGCACTCTACTCAATTAGCCAGAGAGCCAGTTAGTCTGTCTGACCAACACCATGTGTGTTTCTGCTCGTGTGTGCCAAACGGAAACAGTCTGTGAGTGTATGCTCACGTCCACAACGCTGTCTGTGTATGTAGTGCAATACACAAGTGTGTAATCGCACACTTACCAGCTACAACATTAAAACCAGTTAGTACTCACTTTCAATGTTGTGGCTGATCAGTGCATATACACAGTATATAAGAATTTGGACAGTGGTACTACTTTCATAATGTTGCCTCTGCAAACCACCACAATGGACTTTAAACAAAGTTATAAAGATGTGATTAAAGTATAAACTTTTAGCTTTCATTCATTAACCCTTTAGGAATTACAGACCTTATTATACATAGTCGCTCATTTCTAGAGGTTCAAAAATGATTGAACAATTGACAGTTGATCCGTTTCAGAGCCAGGTGTGTCCTGCTCCCTCATTGTTTCATGACAAATTGAGCAGAAAAAAAGTCTGGGGCTGATTCCAAGTTTTGAATTTGCATTTAGTAGCTGTTTGTAGGAACTCTCAATATGCAGTCCAAAGTTTGATGCAAATGAAGGACGCCATCATTAGGCTGAAAACACAAAACAAACTATCAGACAGATGGCAGAAACT
>CM029117.1:7707500-7777500 GCA_016859345.1 Istiophorus platypterus
AAATGTCCCTTGTCAATATTATATTATTATGGTATATTATTATGGTATATTTTTGTGATTGATGCTCAAGTTGTGGCCGTTTTAAACTACTTTACATGCTGTTGTGCTGTTAACATTATATTCTATAAGATGTTAGTACTGAAATCTTAATCTGCTAATTAAGTTTGTAACTATGCTTTCAGATTAATATAGTGGAGTACAGTGTCAGTGTTTCCCTCTGAAGTATAGATGAGTAAGCATCTACCTCACCTATGAATAAAGAAGCATAAAAAGGAAGTGCTCAAGTAAATACCTCAGATTGTATTTTTGTACAGTACTTGAGTAAAAGTGTTATGTTGTCACATTCCATCACAAGAAAAAAACTTTCATTATCATTCTGAAAAAGGTACTGACATTTCAGCGTAACAGTGCATCTTATGATGGATGAAATTATCGAGACATGACATCTTGGATTTAGAAGGGAAGTTAATTTATATGGACTACGAGGTCCATGTAGTAATTGTTCTAGAGCTCTGAAACCTATCACATGAATTTCTTTAGCAGATGAGGCTTATCCCAGTTACCGTGGGATGTAGATATTAAAATTTTTTGTTTTCCTTGAGCTTTTCTTGACTTCTGTCCATTGTGGCTGGATGTGGGCTACAATTATTTACACTGTCTTTTGGCTGGACTGTCACAGTGGGGTCAGCCCTGTAAACCTGAATATCTGTGGTAAACTGACTGACTGATAAAGTTACACCACTGGTTAGCCAAATGCTTCAAGAGTGAGCGCTGCCGTTATGTCATTGGTTTGCTTGCCAAGTCTCAGAGTATCCCCATTGGCTGTTTCCCTTTCAAAATGAACTGACGCAAACTGTTTCTAGTGCGTTGTCAGGGGGGATTTACTGCTAATATTGTCAACTTAGCACCTATGTTGCTAGATTTTGTGACTTTTCACATCCCATTAGAGTTTTCTTCAAAATAGCACCTAGCAACAAATCTAGCAACTTTTTGGACAAACCTTAGCCATTTTCCATAGAGGAGAGCTTCAGTCTTGCCCTGCCAGTGCACCCCTCCACGGACCCACCTCTCTATCCGTCTCATCCAGCCGACACAAACATGAATGAGCTGCTAACATTCTCTTTCAGTGATCATTTTACAAGTAAACATAGCCAAAACACACAAAGCACAGCCAATGTCTAACATATGTGTATGATGATTTTGTCAGAAGATGCTGAGGTTACAAAATCAGGGTTTTAGCAGTGCAGAGCAGCAGCTTGGAAGTGATTTGGAAGTGAAAGCTGGTTAACATGTAGTCTTAATGGGCCATGTTTCAGTCGCTATTTCATACTTGTTCTTTCATCTTACAGAAACAGAAAACAATATAAATGAGAACAACTTTACAGCATAGAAAGTAGGAGAGAAGAAGGCAGATAATGGGCGATTTGGCCTCGGTTTTGACTCAGTCTTGGTTTATGTTTATTTGTACAGGGACAAGACCATAGAATGAACCAATGCCACAAACCACAGCATTTATAGTCTATGCGATTTTGCAATTTCCATCCATAGATGGACCTTTAAAAGCCGCGAAACTCAACCATAATATCAATACAGAACAGCACAAAACACAATAGGAAGAAAGACATTTGGATGATATATATCTTGATATAGAGCAGTGCACAAGTGCTCTGTGTCCATGCATTTCTTGTCTTTCTCTGCTTTCAGCTGTCAAGGCAAAAATATACAAGGCAAAATACTCTTTTAAACAAAAATAAAAGTACTGTTCTTAAAATAGCACTGAGCTCTGATGCAACAAATGTAAATAGATTTTCCCTTATTCCTTATGTTTATGTGAAAGTGATGATATTCGTAAGATCACAAATTCCATTAAACACAGCATTCACTTAAGAGTGCTTTGTCAGTATGTTTGTCCACCTCTGAGTCTACATGTCGATATATTTGTGTTGACTTTTCCTCTTCCCTTTATCGACAGATTCCATCATGCAGTAAAAAGCTCTGCCAGGTCTTGTACCTAATCGTCCCGAGCCTCGTCCATCAGACACAGATTCAATTGGAGCATTTTAATTAATTATGCCGTTTATCGGGGGGACATCAGGCGCTCGGACGGGGGGGGGGGTATTGCGAGCTGGTCTTTGTAATTGGGACGCCTGATTAGGCTCCAGAGGAAGCTTTTAAGCCAGCAAGGTTATCAGTGCTCCTCCCTCTGCCTGTCATCATCTCTTCAATGTGAGCTCCGTTTCCCTTCGCTCTTGTCTGATCACTTTTATTTTATTATCTTTCCCTGCTGGTTCCTTTGTCTTTTCCTACTCTACTCTACTCATTGCTGCCTTCAACAGGTGTCTGTAATGAAATTCCTTCAGAGAGCTGTTTGAACAGTGTATTACATATCTGAATATATGATACACTGCATATTTTTCCATAATTTAACTAACTCCTTGCTGTCTCAGTCTGAGTCAGACTTGCTGCTGTAAAAGAGAGGCTCAGCACTCAGAGAGCTGGACAGCTCCTGTCCAGCCTGATGTGAATAGAGACTTATTGATCCCAGCAGGCTGTGGTTATGGGGCCCTAATGCATTAACACCCTGCTTTACTCCCTCTACACATTCTGTTTGTCCCTCTTAATTACAGCTACACCATAACGGATCCATACAACTCCCCTGATACTCAATGACTTTCTCTCCCTCTTTTTTTTTGCCCATCCTACGCCCCCCCTCCCTTCTCCCCCCATCCTCTGCCTCTATGTCCTCTGGGATCCCTGGGGTATTACCTCCAACGGCAGTGTTTGTAAGACCAGTCTGGTGTTGATATGGCTGATGTACTGTATTTTGGTGTGCAATGGTGTGTTCTTTTGGAATAAGTGAAACTGACCAATAGTGCAGGGCAACAAAAAGGGAACACCTACAACTTTCAACTAAGGGATCATACTGTTGTGTGATATACTGCTTCGAAATGGTAATAAACAAAACAACAATAGATAACGTAATGCATATATTAGAGTCTGGCATTCTGTCTTAATTTTTTGATTAATTTCAACCTTACTGTAAGTGTAAGATAAGTTATTTCAATAATCATAAACAGTTTAATAACTGAATTTCCCCAGACCGTTAGAGACATTCAGGTACCTTAATGTAAGCTGTATTTATTCTAAATGTTTAGGCTGTTGACCTCTGAAAGAACGCCAGAGCTCAAAAAGGAAATGAGGAGATTGATTTAGGGATCAGTCTAAAAGCAAGTACGGGGGATGAAACAGTGTTTAATTTTATTTTTGTGAATTACTGCGTCTGACAGATCAAACAACATTTTTGTTAGTGTAGGGCTAAAACTTGTCTTCCTCTCTCCCTCCCTCCATGTCTGCTTTCCCCTCACTTGGTATGCTGTGATCTCTGAGGAACATCCCACCCTGTCTCTGTCTCAAACTCTTAACCCTACCTTTAGATTCTCAAAAATTTCTGTCTTCAACTTAAACTTTATTCGTAAAATTCTGCAGTATCCTGACCCTGGTTTAAATCCTGCCCCCTCATTCTTTAAAAGGGCCAGTCATAGGTGCACTGCAGTGCTTTTACTGTGTAGCTAACTCAGCAAAAGGAACATTTCCAGGAAAAAGCCCTGATGGTTTAAATTTGCTCCTCTTATGAAACCAATAGCACACATGATGACTCAGATTCAGATGATTACGAGCAATAAGTTTCTTTCCATGTAATAAAACATATCAATGTCCCATGTGACTAATATCTAACAGGGAGATAATGGTGTTAGGGGTTATGCTGGGGAGATCTGTGATCTTTGTCTGCCTGTTTAGAAAAGACATGTAAATCATCAGAGAATAGTCTTAAAATGTGAGACAAGAGAGAGCCAGATAAGCAAAGCAGGGAGGGAGGGCCGGGACAATGAGAGGAGTGCTTACATACCACTGTGTTTATGATAGTGATCATTCAAAAACTTAACCCAACACTTTTAAACCGTTTTACTCCTATGTAACACCCATTTGGTATCGTATGCAAAATGTACAATTCTGCTCATACTAAATGATAAAGTCCTTTTAATAACTAAATGTTCTTATGAATAACTCCAGTTTTCATCACACGCTACTACGGAATAACTTTGTACATACAAATCTGACTAAATTAGAAAATAACAGATTGATCAGGGTTACACAAGTTGTGACCACAAGTAAAGTAAAGTACAGTGTTGACTACACAGGCTTTTTTTGTATTTTTTTCTTTTTATTTAAATTTAAAATGACTATATATTTTGTTATGATTTTGTTACTGTTGTTAATTTCGGTGTGGTTATTGCACTGTACCCACCCACACATTCTTGATGAAGCTGAGTTTTTGTGCATTAAACTCGTAACAAATTATAATTAATGAATTAGGATTTTTTTTTAAATGTTACATTTGATTGTTGCTCATTTAGTCATGAATTTTTATGTTCAAGAGGAAAAACTCAATTGAGACCAAGTTTTCAGGGGATTTAGGTTCTCTCCTGTATTTTTCAGTATTTACTTGCTGCACAAGGTGTCTCAGTACACCTTAAATTAAATATAATTTTAATCAAAAAGAACAGAACAAAAATTATGAAATAGACAATAAAAAACTAATAAAGCAAGTCAGACAGTGGAATCTTGCCATAAGTCCCATAAGATACCAAGTTCGTCCATGAACTCTGGAGTGATGTACGAGTTAGTGGTAACTTATGTTACTGATTTCTTTTATGGAAATGAGTTAACACCCCCCAAACTGCCTGCTATTTGCTCATGTCCAACCCGGGCCTGTTCTGGTGTGGTGTGGTCTTAAGTGGTTGGACCAGGGAGTTCTGTCCTGCGGCCCATCCGTTGGCTGGTTCCTAATCCAGTTAGGGCTGAGGGGGTCTGGCGTTTCCCGTCTTGGCTCAGCAGGCTGTGCTAAATGAGGTTTTTACTTGCCCTGGGGAGCCCAACTTTAATGGACCCTTTCAAATGAATACTTATAGAAGAGAGGCAGACCAGTGCAAGGAGAGATGCTCGGATCAGCATCTGAGGAGGAAGGACAGTGACAGTAACTAACAGGTGAAGTAATCAGGCAATACACTGATCAATCATATGTGAATCTATGTGTCGGAGATGATCGATGACAATGCTGCATTGTAAGGACAAGGAAACAAACAAATGTATTAAAGTCTACCACTAGCCATGACATTAAATGAGTTAAATAAGGCTGTTATAATGCTGAACAGCTTTTAGTGACTCAACATGGAGGCGACAGAGGTCTATAAACTGCTCACTGCACTTCCTCTCTCCCACTATTGCCACAACACTATTGTGCGTATGAATGTATTTATAAGCCGTAGCTGCTGCCCCTGCTTGGAGCCCTTTGGTACAGTTAGAAAATAGCTCCGTCTATATCCCTGCACTCTCTCCGCCTCACACATGCACACAGACTCACAAACAAACAGCCCTCCACTCCACCCTTTCCCACTGGGTCCATGGGATGGGCAGTGGACTCAGGGGAAATGAGGTAACACATACACACCCACACACACATAGAAAACATAGTGGCAGTGTAGCACCATTCTGGCCTCTGTTCTGTTCTGTCCATCAAAGCTGTCAATCTTCGGGCATGTCTCATTACTTCTCCCTCCCACCCACCCACCTCACAGACCTCAGCCCACCTTTTAAGGCCTGGAATATTTGGTCCTGCCGGTTGCCATGGGAACCATCCAGATGTTTGCCTCTGATTAGCTGGCGACGGTCAAATGAAATCAGAAGAGGTGTGATAAGATCACGGGGCGACAGAGACTGGGAGAGTGGTCGCCGCGAGCGGGAGGGGGATGGAAGCTAGGTGGGAGGAGGGTCGTAGGAAGTCATAGAAAAGGGGGAAGGTGGGCTTTAGTAAGAGGTTTGCACACACATTCATACACTTTGATGCAATTCACTGGAGAGTGCTATTTTTTCACCCAAACATTTACATTTTCAGTCTGTGTAATCTTAGTCATTATGTGGCTACATTTAAAGTTGGCACTGATTTTCGCCTACTCAAAACCAAATAATCTCATACTCACACTGTTTTCTGAATGAGACTCACTAAATTCGTAATGAGTGACAAGAGAGCACCTCTGACTCTTCACCTTTCTGCTCCGAATTTCGAAAGACAAACAAACAGAAAGAGTGGAGCAGCCTGTTATTCCCAAAGAGAGTTTAATGTTAAGTTACCTATACGACTTTGAATTTGCAGCGAATGCAGTGCTTTTGCTGCGATTCCATGACTGATATGAGGGCCACAAGCTGCACATTCAAATGGCTTTTAAACAAACTCCAAACACCACTTCTCTCCTCTCCAGTACCTGTCCCGCAAGTACCTAATTGCATCCAAAGTCCCATTTCCTGTCAATGAAATTACATTAAACATCTCCCTTTAGGTCCTTGTACAAAGTGACCCCAAACTCGCCGTGACTGATAAGGGTGCTAACTAGGTAAAGGCTGAAGCACTTCCCAGTGTTCAGTCAGTGAAAAAGCTAGAATGAAGGGAACGCCGGGGAGCTCGGCCCTGCCCCTGCTCGCTCCATTTTCCAATAAACTCCAGCAATCAGATCAGTGCTGCTTTAAATGGACGACTTGATGGCAGCAGGCTGCATTAGCTGCTGGTGTTCTCCCAATCCGATTAGACAGAGACAGTGACAGTTTCCAGCCAAAACAGGCAGGTAACACACACACATACACACACACACACACACACACACACACACGCACACACACACACACACACACACACACACACACACATATATATACACATGTACACACACACGCACACACACACACACACACACTCACACAAAGGGTATAATTTACTACATTTACCAGAATTCAAATATATAGAAGCTTGCCAAGTTTGCAAAAAAAAAAAACAAGAAAAGAACGAAAATGAATGGGTATGGCACACACATACTCAGTGACACATACAGGCAGCACTGCTTGTAGCCATTTGTGGTGCTAATAGGATGGTCTGAGGAAGGTGTCATTATTGTTAGTCAGTTGACCACTTGATGTTTCCAAGTTGCAGCACCTTCAGGGCAGAGGTCTTACCCCCAAGGAATCGATATGTGCTTTTGAGTGTATATGGTTGTTTGCATGTGTGATTTATGCATGTAAAAGCCACTCTCTCTTGCTCCCTCTCTCGCTCTCTCTCTCGCTCTCTCTCTCTCTCTCTAATGGCTCCCCTGCTTTGAGGACCAGCCTTTTACGGTCGTATAATTACCCTTGATTGTTTTTATGTACACAATGGGGTACTTTTCCGCTGTAAGCGTGCCTGACATGAGAACCTGGCAACAAGCTGCTAAGTGCAACAGGCAGTGTCATAAAAATGGTTGCCATACCTCAGATAGCTAAAACCTCTTTCAGTGTAGCCTCTCCTAAACTGGACTCACAGCAGAGAGAATGGCCCCTTAGTGTGCTTATCAGGTAAAATAAACCTCAATGATGCAAAGTAATGGCTGGGTTATATGAGAATGCATGTGTGAGGTAGAGACTGGATACTCTGCCCCTTATCACAGGGCTAAACGGAGAGGAGTGAGATTGTATGTAACTGATTCAGATGTTCAGTGAAGCCCATCACCTGGACAGAGAGAAAGATGCAGGAGGAGGAGAGTCATATGACAGGTTATAGTGCAGCCAGCCCAGCTGAAATACTGAGGATACAGAAAAGCCTGCACAGGTCAACAGTTGTAAAACTTTTAGAAAGGAGGCAGACTGGACTTAACCGTTCAGACCATTTCAATGATCCCTTTGCACTCAACAACTTAAGCAGTTCCACAGTTTTGTCGAATGGAGATTATATAAAAGACAAGCAAAGTACTCATTTTGGAACATATGTCACATAGCTCTTAAAAGGCAGATATAGATGGAAAGATTTACAATGAGTTTACTCCTGCATAACTCTACGAGCTGATAAAAGCAGACCACCAGCTGTTTTTCAGTGTTTTATGTTGGAAACACATTTGTGCAGCGCTACCTGACGCCTTCTGATCCTGTGGCTGATGATGGACTGCGGATCAGCCAGTTAATTTAGGCCAGATAAAAGCCTCTCATCTCCGCCGAGGTAGATTACTGTAATAGCAGCCTTTCTCATCTTTTGATCTTTTTTACTGCTGCGTCGGTTCATTTGCATGTGTCAGAGATACAGCTTTATTTAGGGCACTTATTAATGGGAACAGGAGGGATTCTAGATACTAAAACCTGAAGCAGATTAGCACTGACCCCCCTGGATCTCGCATGCTGTTTCTTCACATACATTTATGCGCATGTTATCTATGTGTGCAGGTGTACACTCACATCCTATAACACTGTAAATACACACACACACACATGCCTGAGTAAGAGTTACAAAAACACACATGATCTAATGATGCTGCACGCACACAAACAGAATACAGAAAAGAACACAAACTCACAAGGTGATGCTCATACACAAACTCACAGTATATTTTGTGATGCAGGGATGCAGACACACAACAACACTCACACTTACGGCAAACACAAACATTCCCTCATCCATGCCCCTCTCTGACAGCATGTTGGACTTCTAAGCATTCTCTCAGGCCTCGGCCTGTCATCCTCCTGTCTCTCCCCGGCTGCTTCACTGCGGCAGATATGGTCGATGTGGACGTGTACTTTGTCCAGATCATCCGTGAGATGAGATGAGAGGAAGTGGGAGGTATTGTTCTTCCTGTGGCGCTAAGCCCCTGGGCGATTACCCTGTCAGGAGGGAAAACTCAGCGCCGGCGCCGACTGCCACAAACCAGCGCTAAATCCCAACTGATCGCAAAAGAGGCCGATTTTACACTTTAGATTCCTCCCATCTCTTAATGCGGCCGATGAGGCAGAGGATCTTCGCCTCTCCCTCATCTTATCCGCTGCTGCTATCCTCCTCAGCCGGTGGCGTCAACCCCTAAGCTTGCGCTGCGGGGATAAGACTCAACGCCTTGTCAGGCCAGATCAATGTGATTTTACAATGCAGTCCGAGAGAGGGACCCGTATAGCCAAGCGTGGCTAAACAACAGCACACATCCCCTTCCACATGCTCAAGCACTGCTCAAAAGTGACTCTTACCACCTCCGTGTATCTAGCTTGCTCAAATAAGATACCATAATCTAACAATAATCTTGTACACAAAACCTGCCAAATGCATCTCCTCAATCTGACTACCTCACACATACCTGCACTATCTCTCCCCTTTCCTCTCTCTATCTTTTAGTTTATCAGTGGGGTCGATCTCTCTGAATACCTCATTGAACTCTTCCATCGGTTTATCTTATCTGTTTTCTCAGAAACACTCCTCGGGACGGTTCTTCAAATTCCTCCTGAAGTCGTCAAAGCATTTCTTGGTTTTTTTTGGGTTTTTTTTTGTGAGATCACCCGAGGATACATCACCTGAAGATGAAACTATCACGTGTGTGTGACAGAGGACGTTCATGTTAGAAAGGAGTTAATGATGATACAGCAATTATGGTTTTTATTGTATTTCCCTCTGTGCAGCAATTATGGTATTTATTGTATTTCCCTCTGTGACTGAAAAGGAAAAGGGTTTGTTTGAAACAATGCTTGAGGGCAGAATGAATGAAGGTGAAAGTAGAAATAACAGAAATATCGTTCCCCATCAGAGCATCCAGCTGCATGATGACATCCTCCTCCCTGCCAAGTCCTATGACTGATTTCCTGTTTGGGTTTGATTATCATATAGGGCTGTGCTAGTATATCATCCCCTCCCTCTCCTCTCCTCTCCTTTAGTTTTACGAGTGACAGTTGGGAATAAAGAAGAGCGTAAATCTCTGGCAGTAATAAAGCTGCTCAGGCCAATGTTCCTTCCTAACTCTGGTTTGTCTCTCCCTCATCAGAAATTTGTACATTTTACAAGACAAGCTCAAACTGCCTTCATTGCTCCCACTTAGTCATCCTCTAGTGTCAGCTCTCAATCCAGGTTTAAGAGTACTGGGAGATCCATAGTCTGACATAAATTTATCCTGGAGTGGTGCAGCACACATTATAAGCACAGATTATAGCTCAACGTACTCAAGTACATAGCCCTACACACACATGCACACACACATACACCAACACCTATACTTTCTTCTTGAGGACACTCATTGACGTGATGCATTCCCTGGCTCCTCACCGTAACCCTGACCTAAACCTGATTCTAACGTGAACCCTACCACCAAGTCTGTACCCTCCAACAGGCCTTTGAAAGGGTGAGGACCAAGCTAGATTTTCTCACTTTCACAAAGTTACCTCATTCTCTTGGGTATATAGCTCTAACTGGTCCTCGAAGATAGAAGTATAAGTACACATGCACACATAAACACACACACACACACGCACACAAACAGAGTTCCCTCTGCCTGACCACATTCCTGTAAAGGGCGATCATGAATCTTGGCCAGGAATCTGAGTCCTGTGCTGGTAAAGCAGCCTGTGGCAGCACTCCTCCTATCCCCAATAAAGTCATCCCTCAGTGGGTGGGAGAGCCCCACACCTCCTTGACCTCCATCCATCAGCCAGGGGGGAGTACTTGCCTCTGCTCACTGACTGGATCCTAAATCCATCATGCATCTCAAGCATCTGCCACCATGCAGCACCAGCCTTCACACACACACACACACACACACACACACACACACACACACACACACGCACACACACACACACACACACGCACACACAGACATGATCACAAAACCCAACTCATCTAAGAGCATCTGACTTGTTCAAGGGCCACAGATTTCAAAACATGCACTAACAGATCCAAGCGTACAGCTCACAAACATCTAATCAGTCAACTGTTAGATAATACCCCCAAGTGGTCAGCTAGTCACATCCAAATCCTCCTCATTTATAGCAGTAAAGGCAGTTGGCAATTAATTCAGGAAAATCTAAAGATGATCACAAGAACAGTGTATGAATTATCTCTTAAAGCAAACAAAACACAAACAAATATTGCTGAAAGTGCTGATTTTTGGCCTGAGATACCCAGGCATGCCTCTGCATGCAGAAGCAGTATCTTTTGGTAAACAGTAAGAGGATTCGGGTGAGCGCCCACAGGTGGGTCCCAGATTATTACAGCAGGTCATTCATAGAAAACCACAGTCAGATCTTGTTTCAGTGATTTCATTTCATTTTGCAGAATCTTAAAATTATCTTAAATTTTATTATAAACAGTGACACAATCCAATGTACCATAGCATTTCAATGAACATCAAGAATCATACACAGTTTGTCTACCTTGCATCTACTTAGCTTTTTTATCATTGAGAAAAAGTGCAGAAAAACTGCATATCAGCTTTTGGAAAACAGTCAGGTAAGCCTGGTCTTGGGCCATGTGCCACTCAAGTTAAGAAGGCAACTTTCTTTTACCTTTTACTAACTCTGTCATCATTAGCACAGGAGTTACTTTTCCTGAATTACAGCCTAAGAACAGCTATAGTGCAAGTTTAGCTGTATTACAACATGCTATACATAGATAATGACACTGAGTAGGACGAGACAGAAAGAAAGTTTTACCAGCTGAGATTTGGCAGAGTAACTGTGTTGCATCTATCCTGTCTCTAGCAGATGCCAGCTGACAAAGAAGCAATTTTCATGAGGGTGTTTCTTGAAAGAGATTCGAAAACCTCAGTGTCGATGCATGTTGTTTTCACACGTTAAAAGCGTTGTCAGATTTAACCGGATTAGTGTGGATGATGTCTGAGAGGTACTACCTTATTTGCAGTTCCCTGCCTCTATAGCCCATTTCAGACATGCACCCCTTTACATTTATCTGACAGCAATTTGACATTTGGGTCAAATGTCTGAAAAATCACCCTGGTCACTTTCTTGTGAAACTTGTAGTCTTACTAGGTTGGAGCTAGCAACATTTCAGAATCACTCTCAAAAGTATAAAATTGAATGTCATCAGATTAAGGCAAAGGCTACGGCCACAGGAGGTTAAACATGGTCAGTAGGAGAGATTAGATGCGGGTTCTAACATTACCGCTGTATAAGATCGCTGTAATAAATATATTATCTTAATCTTTATAATAATGTGACCAAGCATCTCTCCCTATACTTTTATTTTCAGTCATGCCAACCGCTTGGACAAATAAATGAATGAATCAGAAAAACACTTCACATAGAGCATGTGAGAAAATAGGATTAAATGTCCCACTCTCCTGTCATTCACTTGGACACTGTCGGATATTATGAAACAGACAGCAAAACCTGCTCTCTATTAAGGTTTAATGAAACTGATGAAGAAACGTATGGGTGGATTCACTACGGAAGTTGTGAATTAGGGCTTTAACGACAAATTATGTTTTAAAATCCAGCAGCAATGCAGCCTGAGAGAACAGAGAACAGCCTTCTCGCGTGCTGTCATAACATTCTTGACTTACTGCTGTGCTCTCTCTTTCTCTCTCTCTCTCTCTTTCTCTCTCTTCCACTAGGTGACAAATATTGCACTAAAGTTGTGGCTGTTGTCGTTAATGTGCTGTCATCTCACTAATTATTTTACTAAATAAAATTACACCAGAAGTGGAATTGATATACCTCCTACCACAGTTTTAGCTGGAATCCACAACTCTAGATAAGACAAATTATTATTTTATGGCTCATTTTTATGGGTTGCAAACAGCATCAGCCAGTGTCACACACCGCACATTTGTAAGATCGTTTGTAATGCTTGTCCCTAGATGGGCTCTCATAAAAATACACAGCAAATAAGAGAACACATACACAGCTATGCAAAACAAACAGATAAATAAATAACTTTTATAAAACTACTATAAAAACAAAATAAAACAACATTCTGATCAGCATTTGCTGTCTCATGACAAAATGCTTGGTCACTCTTTACAAACTGAGAACTTCCCTGATTCAGAGGCTATAAAACAAGCCCTCACATCACCGGACTGCGACACCACCTACACTCTCATCTGTACTAAGTCACCAGAGGTAAAGTTCCCTAGTGTCAGGTTCCACAGTGGCTCATACCCAGAAAACGCAATGGGATTTTTTAATCTAGGGATAGGAGAGAGTTAAATACATTTGTTTCTAGTTGAATCCCCTAATATTATTTTTGACAGTAATTTTTCGATTTTACTAATATTTATAATTTCTCAAAAGAGCTTTTACAGGAACCAACAGCTGACCAAAACCTACACTAATAGGATTCTTTCAGTGAAAAATGGTTCCCTGGTGTGTATGTTTAAAAACCACAGAGTCAGATGGTCATTTGGCCAACTGGGTCAGACAAACACAGACCTTTAGGCTGCCATTATGTCAGAGGCCAAAGCCTGAGAGTCTGAGTTGTGTGCTGGATAACCCTCCCACATATACTAAAAATGCATTCTGTAAACAACAGAGCAGAGTTCAGTAGAGTATCCTGGGTTTTTAGGAAATATGAGGTTGCATGGATACCTAACATACACACACGTACACACAAACAGATGCCATCGCTCCCCCAGTTGATCAGTCGGTTTCTCACAGGGGTGGGATGGTGGGAACCATGCTGTCACTTCCTGTGCCCGCAGGCCTCAGCCAATCGTCATCAGATAAGAGCTATGGCTCTGCCAATCAGAGCTGCTCCTCAGCTTCACATGAGGGTGCAGGGAACGCGATAAGGACATAACTTGCCAGGGAAAACGTCTTGATCTCAATTGTACCCCCTTCAAACCGACCTTCTCCCCCCTTCCCACCAAAATAGTTATTTGGAGACAAGGTTTCTTTTTGTCTTTTGCTCATAATTACGTCCCCTCCTTTCATCTGCCCCCCTGTTCCCCTTGACCCCTACTCTGGGGTCAGTGGCCAGGATATCCCACTCTCCTCGGGCCTATAATGTGCCTTTTAGGGTGGATGAAGAGGGGCATTCATGCCCTGGCAGACAGGGGAGCAGTGCGGAGAGTAATCACTCCATCACACTCTGCCCCCATCTGTCCCAGCTCCTGCCCAAACACCCAAACATCTCGCCTTGCTCTTCACATCAAAGACCTGGTCCCAGACTGCGGCTTCAGATTCAGCTCTACGAAACACAGAGCACGACTGTGTAACCACCCAGGGAAAAGCACAGTGGTTCACCAATGCAGTTGTGATCACCGTGGAAACCCCCTGAGATTTTTACACATCAACATCTGATGATACAGTGAGAGAAGTTGCAGAGATTCAGAGAACCTAACTCAAATTCACATACATGGAAGCACACTTATTGTGTGCACATATTAGAAGATAAACACTGTCATCAAACAAACTGGGTCTAAGCAGCCTGAGTCCCGCACAATGAGTCATTAAGGAAGTGAGTGAATTGTGGGGAATTTTCCATTAGCTAGACCTTGGCCAGTCACACAGACTTTACATACATTAGTATTGTTCCTGAGCAGCTCACAGGTGGTGGTCTGGCTTATGAACTAGTCCCTGGACAATTTCTGAGCTACTCTAACTGTTGTCAGGTTATGTCAACAGCATGAATGTATTTTAAAGTGGAGTACACCAAAGGACTGTCACAGCATATCTATAGCCTTCCGACCTGTATCTGTCTGGTTTTACTTTACTGTAAAATGCTGGAGGGCCTCTCCTGACCCTGCATGCAAAGAACAATAAGCAAAGTGTGGAGCAGTATCTTAAAACATTCCTCAAAAAGAGATGAGGACTGACTGGAATTCTGCCAAATCTTCCACTCTGTCAAAAGCCCTGTGCCTTCACTGATACACAAACCAAATGTACTGCAATACAGTAAACTCAGCCCTCAGGTCTCAAAAATGTACTGCATAGAAGTAAAAAACAATACGTGATTTTCCATAGAACATGAAAGTTTTCATTTGAGGAGATTTATTTTTAGAGTTCATTAGAGACTTAGGTTTGCAATACTGTTAAAAAAAGGACATTTTAGTCAGATGTTTAAATAAAATAATAACATTAGGAACCAAGAAACTGAAAAACAGGAACGAAGGTCGTGATGCCCTGGCTTCATCAGTGTGGCCTCGTGCAGCCACCGGCCTGAATAGACCTAAACCAGTCTGCCTGCAGCCTCCCAGCCTTTAGTGTTTCACTGTGATCAATAGCTGGATTAATTACTGAAAGGGCGGGGGGAGGAGGAGGAGAGTGAGGGGGAGGAGGAGGAGGAGGCAGGAGGTCGTCAGAGCCCCAGGCAGGGGAGGGTTTCAGAAGGTGGGGGTTAAGATGGTGCTGACAGGCAGGGAAAGCTGAAGGGATTTAAAAGGCGAACGGAGGGGAGCTGAAGTTGGAGCTGTAAGAGCTGGAGAGGGAGCTTCTACACCTCCCTCCACCCAACCCCACCCCAGGTCACCTGGCAGCGTGCAGGGCGGCGGGCCGTCAGATTAGGATCTGAGAGGGGGAGATAACGAGTTTATTGCCCCCTGGACAGGGCTGTTGGAGCCAGGGAAGGAGGAGGGCAGGCCAAGCAGGCCGTGTTGGGAGGCTAAATGGTGGTGGTGGGTGTTTGTGTTTGTTTTAACCTGGGGAGATAGATGCATCCAGGCAGGGTCTTTGTGAAAGAGCACCCCAGCAGGGCAGTAAAACACACAGGCAGCATGGTTAAAATACCAGCTACATGACTCAAACAACAGTTACAGCAGCTCATCCATCATAGCCTCGACATGTACACAGACTTGCATATGTGCATTTGCGCAGAGACAAGAACACACAAAAACTTGTGACCACTATGTGTGTCAGTGGTTTTTCTGTGGGTTAGAAAGTAGCTACACAAATTGACTGTCAAGTGCTCAGTGAGTAAGTGATACTGAAAATAATTATAACTAGTCATTTCCACCACTGTCCTAATTTGAGTGGGTTGTGTAAATTCTTGTCTCAGGGCCTGTTAGGAACTCTACTTTCTCATTGATCAACATTGATGTGTACTTTCACGTTATCTCCTGAGTTATTGGAAATGGGATAAGCCTGATTCTATTACAAGCAAACACAGAATAACGTATGAAATCTATATGTATTTCACACCGCTGTGATCTTTGGTCACTGAATTCTGCGCACGTATTGGGAGCCTGTATTAGCTTTGCGTGTCTGGCCCAGGCGCTGGAAGAGAGATAAGGGGAGCGGATATGAGAAATATGAAAAATAGCACTGTGAAAGGATGATCAGTGAGAATGAGCAACACAGGCTGCGGTGACAAATGGGACAGAGAGCCAAAGAGGAGAGCGATGCAAAACGGCTTTAGAGCCAAGGACAGAATGATTTTCCAAGAGAAGTGGAAACTAAGCATACTTTCTTAGAATGAACAGGTCAATAATAACCTCCTGATATTAGTCATTTAGTCATTTTTTTCTATCTCATATTTTTCAGTTTGAAGTCATCTATGAAGTGCTGTTTAACACTGAAACTGAAATTCACTCAGCAGCACAGGTGTCGCTGTTTTTGCTGCATGTACTCTGATACTAGGATTTTTAACAGTCTGCAGTACTAAAGTTTTCTGAAATTAGAGGAACACGAGCCAAAACACTGGCAGCAATGTAAAGACCCACTTTAACACTTGCTACTTAATATATTTCATCTTACAAAGATAAGATTAGATCACATGATATTTTAGTCAACAATCCAACTAGACAATTGAAAATGAACAGACATTCGCAGCATCAAGAGAAATAGGATGAATAGCACGGATCCTTCTCAAACACACAAACCCCCCACTTTCTCCTCAACACTCACACACTCAAAGGGATTTTGGGGCCCTGTGGAGCGGCACGTGAGCAGCCCTCTGTCAGCTGTGTTTGCAGTGAGGCAGGCGAGGGGCGCCCCACACCTCCGAAAGAGAGTAGCGACCCAGCGAAATGGGAAAAAGGAGGGGTCTTCTGTAGAAAGGCCAAAGCCCAGAGAGAAGAGAAAAGACCGGCCACAAAACAGCTTTCCTCCATAGAGAGCGAGAGACAGAGAGAGAGAGAGAGCAAGGAGGGGGCTGTTGGAACAATGCCCCTTCAGCTGCAGGTGCAATGGCTAAGGCCGTGTGTGTGTGTGTGTGTGTGTGTGTGTGTGTGGGTGTGTGTCTGTGTCTGTGTCTGTGTAGTGAACACTTTCTTTTTTGTGTTAATGGAGCTGATCTGTTGTCTTTTCTGCTGCTGCAAGTTTAACTCACAGCTGATTAACATGTGGCCTTTTGGAGCTCCTGTGTGTGTGTGTGTTGTGTGTGTGTGTGTGTGTGTGTGTGTGTGTGTGTGTATGTGTGCAGAATCCCAGAGTGAGCTCCATTGCCAGTGTGAGCACAGTAATGACACAGGCACAGGGTGTGTAGACACTGGCTAACGGAGAGTGTTAACTCGATTTGCACTTGTATGGAGCACAGAGCAATGGTTAACACATCTGAATAAAGGCTTTATGTGCTACATGTTGTACAACTGGAAGTGCACAGAGACATCACTCAGCCTCTGGGTTAAATAACATACTCAAAGGATTACAGGCTTTACACCTAAGAACAGTGATGCAGTATCACAACCAGGCATTCAGCTCACCTACTGTATTTGCTACCATAGTCATATTAATAATATGACATTTAATCACTTCCAACACAGCCACCAGTTCATGAAGCATTGACTTCATGCTTTTCTTTAAAAAAAACTTAACAAACATAAAAACTAATACTAGGTGACAGCTATTGTGACCACGGTAGGTTAAACAAAGACCACTTTAATATTGTTGAGTTTGACATCAAAACAGTTTGGCGACTAAACTTAATGAGATCCGGGGTCCTGACGCCGAGGGTCTGTCCCTGACAGCTGCCCCATGGTGAGAGATCCTGATACTCAGACCCTGCCAGACTGGACGACACTGTTTGGACAACTGGTTCCTATCCCACGCTCATGAGGCATCGCAGCCACAGGAGGACAGCCCTGCAGCCCGAGGGCACACCGGGGCTGGGCCTCAGTGCTAACACGATGGAAGAGAGGTGCCCGTGTACCACCCACTGGCTTTAGAGGTGGTCCTCGCCTACACAGAGGAGCAGAATTTGTGTGCATCAACAGTGGATACATGCATGTCAGCTTAGTCCTCCACACGTACACACGTAAGGCACCTCAAAGTAAGAGCCCGAGGGCCATCGGCGGGGCGCTCAGACAGCTCCGGTTAGGCAGAAACACAGAAACATGTGTAAGGCCTTAAAGAAGACACTCACTTCACAGAGGAGTGTGTCTCCTGCTCCTCCCCCATCCCACACCTCAGCCCATCCTTTTCATAGGAGATTATTGGGAGAGAGAGAGGAGCAGAGGGTAAAGATGGGGAACTGTGATATGGAAGAGAGTGAGCGAGGAAGATGAAGACAGAAACAGAGAGATTTTGCTCTCCACCCCTCTCTGCAGATATTACTGCTTAATTAAAAGGGCAGCATGTGCTAAGTATTATTCCAGCTGAGATCTCTATCTTCAGCCTATGTAATAAGATCTTCAGCAGGCTTACAGCTAAATTTTCGAGCAAATTTCCTTCCTATTCTTTGCCCTTATTTCCTCATGGCCTACGTCTGTTTTGTGCTGTCGCTGCAATCTTTTTGCATGCCTGCATTGTGTGTGTGTATATGTGTGTGTATGAGTGTGTGTGTGTGTGTCTGTGTGTGTGTGTGTGTGTGTGTGTGTGCATGGGCAGAGCGGGACTGTTTTGCATGTTAATTAATGTAATATTTTGTACACCACTCGGGAGCGTGTAAGTGTTCTCTTGAATGTGTTCCAATTAAGAAACATCCCGCAGGCACACATTGGTTTGGACACACTGAAAATGTTCCCATATTTTTACATATTTGGGGGAACATGAAGAACGTGAACAAAATGCAGAGTACAAGTGCCATACAAGTGTTGAAAAGATGTTTGGTTTCTGTGGAGTCGTACAGAGTAGCCCCCTTCTAACTGTCATTCCCAAAGCCATCTCTCCCTGTCTCCATCTGCTCTATATCCCGATGATGATTCACGTCTGCTGCTAATGCTGCAAATCCAAAGATGGTGGCTGGGTTGGGTGTCACGCTGCTTGCTTTTAAATGAACATCTTCAAAACCTTAACAGACTAACAGCACTTCGAAGTGCTATTAAAAACATGTGCCTAACACTGCAGAACTAAAACATGCTGGAATACATTATGAATTTTTCCTGAACCAAAATCACCCTCAAATCAGTTCTTTTTAGAAAAACATACTGCAGTTTTAATACAACTCACACTCACATGTACACACAGTAAGCATGATTGCCAAGTCATTCACGTATCATGTCTACTGGAGGGGTGGCCATGAGCCCTTTTTGCATTTTTTCCAAAAGAATGGCTTTGGACTCACATTCAATCATCTGGTAAATTAGTTTAATCCTGCAGCAAATCTGTCCCTCTCCTGGGACGTTTCCAGAGGTGTCAATCGGAGATAAGGCCTGTGTGACAATAAAGCCACCAAACCACAGGAGGCAAGCGCTGCTCTTTAACTCTCCCATACATTCAAAGCTATTTGATTCATGGGAACAGAAAGAAAGACAGTCATTTTCTTTTCCATTAAACCGTTAAAGAAAAGAAAGACATGACAAGGACAGTCACCGTGCTGGGCAAAAAGTGTTACCTTTAACAAATTACATATAGTTGCATAGCTTCTGAATGCAAGATTTCAAGAGGAAAAACACACTGTGCAGGGAGAGGGGAATAGTAACGGTAAACCCTTTAATTAAAATCACTTTAATACAGCCCAAATATGCCAACAGAGACATACAGTGGGTCTTTGTGAGTATTTAATAATTAGTTCATACAGGCCTTGTAGTGGTTAAATCTCTGACAGTGGCACAATAATTCCAATTATAGACCCATATGCTCCTATTAGTAATTTTTAATATTTTCTGCTGTTCTACTTATATGGTGTATAAATGTTGGTTAGTATTGCTTCCATTAATGGTTGGTCAAACTTTACTGTCCAGCACAAACAGCTGGACCAGTGATATGCAGACATTAATCAAAGGCATAAACAAGCAAACATATCAAAACCTAAACACAGACAGATGAGCACACATTCACACTGACATGGCCACACACCGACACATACAGACATGTACACACACACACACACACACACACATACACACACACACACACACACACACACACACACACACACACACACACACACACACACACACACACACATTAATACACAGATAAACAGTCTCTGTATGTCTCTGTCTCCCCTCTTCTGAAGACAAGCCACTGTAGATCACTTCTGCCCTCTATTGACTAAGAATGGGTCTGCAGCCGCAGACTTTGGGAGTTAGAGTGGAATTAGAACAAAGAATAACTTTCCATTTCGCACGGCTGTATATGTAGTATTCACAGAGTCAAAGTGCAAAGTCATTAGCTGCTTAGTTAGCAGTGGGCAACTATTAGTGGAAACATTGGGGAAAGAGCAACAGGAAGAGAAAATGGAAATCAGGTGAGTCATAAGCATTTAAATGTATTATTACAAAATTAGGGTTTTTCAGAAAAACTGTCATCCCTGTGATATAGATCTAAGATTTACATATTGAAAATATGACTAACTACTCTGACAGAAAAAAAAGGGACAGAGACAAAATAATTAATTAATGTCAAAATAATGTAAAAATAAATGTAATAATAATATAACAACAACAACCACAACAATACTTATTATTATTATTATTATTATTATTATTATTATTATTATTATTATAAAGTAAAATAAAAACTTTTAAATTCTATGTTAATTTATCACTAATTCTGTATTTAAAATTTCAATTCTAAAAACTACCAGGTATAACAATAATAATCCTTTTAAGAGGCCACAATTTCATATAGTGAGAATGAATATTGGACCACAATATTTAAGTGATCAGCCCCTTCATTTTTGTTTATTGCATTAGACAATGAATTTCTGTTTCTTTTTCTACTTTTTCTTACTATTGCTGACCAATAAAAGGTGAATGCCTTCTCTTCCACTACATCATGTTTTTTTTTCCTTTTTACTTTATGGGAACACAAGCACATCTACACAATAAAAACACTCACTCAAACGCACTCTCTACCCCTATAAAAGGTTCACAAACAGTGAGCGGAGAGCTAATGTGTTGCAGAATGGCATTATGGAGTGGGGGAGACCCGGGCGATTTAATGTGCGTCATTTTAACATTAAAACAAGTGGGAGACAGAGGAAACAAAAGAGCAAAAGAGGAAAGGAAACTTCAAAATGCTCTTTGAGGAAAATGAGATCACAAGCTGCAATTATATAATTCTTGTCAAGTGATGGCGGTGATAGCGCAAGAGGAATGCATGCACATGCGTGCACACACACACTCAGACACACACACACACACACACATACACACACACACACACACACACACACACACACACACTCTTATACTTACATTTTTGTGAGGACATTCATTAACATAATGCATTCCTGAAGCCCCTTAACCTAACATCAACCATCACAAGTGAAATGCCAAACCCCTGTCCTCACCAAAACCAAAACCTGATTCTAACCTGAAGCCTAACACCAGGTCTTGACACTCAAACAGCCCTCTGAAGTTGTGAAGACTGACCAAAATGTCTTCACTCCAAAGGTCTAATGCTCTGGTCCTCACAAAGATAGTAGGACAACTACAAGTACAAACAACCACACGGATAAACTCCATTGGGAGAATAGGCTCCTTGACTGCATTTTTAAAAGCTGGAAAGTTATGGGGGTCACATGGGGGTCACATACAGGAAGAGTATATGCATGTGTGTTCGTCTGAGTGTACATGAGTGTGTCAGGCCCTGAACACTGGGCCCCTGATAAAAGCACTTCTTCTGATTTTCTCCTTTGGTTTTTGTTTTTGTCCATTTGGTCCCTCTCTTTCTAGTTATGATGAAAGTCAAAAGCCAAGTGTTCCCAAGTGTTCCCTGATGCCAAATGCAGATTTGAATTGGGAGCAAGACTTATGAAGTGTGCGTGTAGTAAGAGTGTGTGTGTTGTAAGAGTGTACTTCACTGGCTAAGGGTTTGAGAAACAGTAAATCCTGATATGGCTCCTTCACATGGACTACAACACAACTGCTTGAACACAAACAAACATATGATGAATGGCCAGTAACAGTATGGTGCGCTGCTGCCAAATGAAGGTTCAGAATAAACCAGGCATTCATGCTGTGGCCTACATATCATGGACGCTACACATCTCCACATCTCCCAGTTTACAAAACCCATTTACAGCACAGGGACTGGAACACAAAGGTTCCAGTCTGAGCCCACAAATGCACACTCACACACACACACACACACACTCACACACGCACGCACACACACGTATATACACACACACATAGACTGGTGGTGGGGCCAGGGGGTCTGCTGCTAGGTTCCCAGGGAGCCTCACTGGTCTGATGGAGGCACTTTGTCTGAAGCCGGGGCAGACTACAGCAGACTCCAGAAGAGATGCCTATCAGCTACTGGCTATGCTATGGCCTGGAGGAGAGAAAGAGGGAGTGAGCATTATGAGGAGCGAGTGAGAGTCTACAATACCATGATGCTGAGTGAGAATACATAGAACGACAACACAGAAATCAGAGAAAAGTAATTGAACACTAAAGACAGAAACAAAAGCAAACAAAATCCACTCCAGCCTGATTTTTTGAAGGCCGTATAAGGCAAAGAAACCTCACAGGAATTGAACATTTCCTGCTGGTTGTGTATTTCGGATTGACAACAGTGTTTAGCTGTGTTGTCAAATGATTGGATTAATCTCTCAGTGGGTGAATCAAGTTAAAGAACCAAACCTCTCCCCATTGACAAAACTATCCTCCTGGCATGAGACACACTGCAGATAACGGTAGCAGCGGAGGCCATATGCAAGTGCTGACAGGCAGAGTGATATATAGTGAAACTGATGGAGAGTCAGGTCGGTGTGTCACCGACCTGACTCAAGAGGTCAACAAGGAGAGGGACCTCTCCAGGTGTGGCCTCTTCTCTTTCAGCTCTAACACGGCAGGCGGCCTTCCACACTTTCTTCACCTCCCTTTTTATCCTCCTGGTGATCTCTGACAATTTTAAAATTATATGCAATACACAGTTCATCTTTTTCCTCTGACTGGGACTGTGAAAGGTATTGTAAGGTGCTGAGCAACAATAGGAACAACAAAAAGCGGATACAAGGATAAATGCAGTTCCTTTCTGCTGTCTCTTTCTCTAATCTCTCTCTCTGATTGCCGAGGCAGTGCAGGGTGGGTTAGCTTGCGTAGCGGTAGACAGATCTAATGTGTGCTGTCTGCTGCAAGGCGACTTCTAAGTTACAGCGTGAGGACACAGGGTCGGATGGGGAGGGTGGGGAGTGGGGATGGGCTGGAGGGACTCACACCGTGACCCAAGGATCTCCACGGCCTCTGTCAGCGGAAAATTAGATTACAACAGTCGGACCAGGGGGTGACTGAGGAGGGGGCGTCAAGAAGTCTAAATATGGAGGGCTCAGTATGTCCATAATCACTTTATACAAGTTAGATGGACAAAAAGACTTATCTCCTTCTCGCTGTCCAGATTGCATACGCCGCTGGTGTCAGGCATATGTGTGTGTGTTGTGAAACCTCTGTGACACAAATCCTCTGCAGTCATCGTACCTCTGTGGTGTGTTTTTACGGTGAACCGAACAAAAAAAAGTACGGCGGAGCATAAATGTTATTGATATGCCTGAATGGTTGGCTTTAACATAGCAGCAGCCAAAACAACCCAATTCAGATGGTGCCGTTCAGAGAAACAGGCTCAAATACATGGAGCAGTACATCTGTTTGGATTAACACTCTAAATAATTTAAGGATCAACCCAAGGTGAGAAATCGATTTTGAATTTTTCCGGAGACCTCAAAAGCCGTGGACACATAGCTTTTTTTTTTACTAGGTCAAAGGATAGCAGTTATGTGGCTGTTTACGTTAAGAAAGATTATCAACTTTTGCTGTGATATGGATCAGCTAAATGTCAGTCAGGACTCTGTGATACAGAGAGAGAAAAGGAACGGAAAACAGCTTGATGGAGAGACACTCACTGTGACCGTGGCTGAATGGTGGCAGCAGACAACGGTGGCGATGAGAAGGGAAGGAAAAGAGTGTTCGTGCGTGTGTGTGTGTGTGTGTGTGTGTGGGGGGGGTGATGGACGGGGACAGAGCAGAAAATTGAAGTACATGTAACATGACACAAATGGACAAAAGTATTTAGCTAATGATTTATTATTAAACAGAGCAGGCAGCCCTCCCCGGCCTGATCCCCCAGCCTAGCCCAGGCCCCAGCCCTATTGTAGGGAGATGGAGAGGCAGATAAGCAGGGCTGTAATGGTAGTCAGATGGCAGGTGGGCCGGCCGAATCCGGGGTTAATCACTGCTAAGTGCTGTGGAGAGGGGAGGACACGGGGCCTGGCTGAAACACTGTATCCTGGAGGGCACAGGGAGGCCAGGTAAGTCAGCCCAGGTAACTCACCTCGGCGGCTCAGGGAGACAGCTGGACTCTTGCACTGGTTGGCTAATGGTGTTAACTCAGGAGAGTCGCCACAATGATATGTTACATCAACACACTCCCCACCGTCTCACTCTCTGTCTTGCTCTTTCAAACCATGTTAGGCCCTTTTGTACGTGCTCCATCCTGCCTTATTGCTTGGAGCGTTTCCGAGTAACACAAGTGATTTAATCTGTCTGAGAGGAAGGAGAGAACACTGTGTAACAGAGTAACAAAATAGAGAGGCTTGTGGGCCATTAAATGGAGCTCATCTGAGGCAAAACGAAAACAACTCGGTGATTTTTTGTTTCAAAGATTCATAATGCATGTTAAATTTCCCCCTAAAACTTGATGCTAGCGAAAGCCTGAGATTTCAAGTACTGTAGACGGACCAAAAACAACACCCAAACCAGCATAAATAATAGGACCATTTGATTTTGTCCCTGGCTACTTTCAGTTCACTCATTTTATACCTGGAGTGCCCCCTGTTGGCGATTCTTTCCACACTGAGCTACATTTGCCTCCAGCAGATATATGACTAAATGAAAAAAAACCCAACAAGCAGCCTCTCCTGTCACAGCATGAAATGCGGGCCGCTGCGCGTCTAAACAGCGGATGACAAACCCATAATGAAGGCGGTAATTGAAACAACATTTCGGGTCCACTGTGCACGTCTCGCTCTGGTATCCCTGCCGCCATCAGCCCCTTTTCCCAAATCATTCCCAAACGTCCGGCAAATCAAAACAAAACACGGGGAAAGGAACACAACTTTAACAGAGCAGTAACTTCTGATGGGCCATTTCTGCTGGAGACTCAAGTCTGTGTGAAGGTGGGCGTTACTTAGCCCTTAACGTGAAACAGGCTGTTACTCTGGGCTACTTTCTGCTAGAGCCAGTGGAGGTACTGGTGCACTGTTACCTCAACACACATGAGCTGTTGTATTTGGAAATAAAAGTTGCACAAAAGGGGTCTACACTGCACGCAATCTGCCCTGGGATAACAGAGATGGGAAGGAAAAAATGCGCACAAACACAGAACACAGATCTCCTAAATTTCCACTGTAACACACACACACACACACACACACACACACACACACACACACACACACACACACACACACAAAAACATCTTCATCTTAAAGCACACACACATGCCCTATCCCATCAGCCATATAGCTGGCTTATTCCTCTGCCTGCTCTCATAAAATGGAGTCGTCGTAAACAACAGATGAAGTCATCTTGTTTTAGAAGAAAAAAAGAGGAGAGGTCAAGTTGAACAGAAAGCCTTAGTTAATTCATCTGCTTGTAGTAAACAGTTGAGAGGAACATCTATCAGGCAGGCACGTGCCACTGACAGTATAATAATAAGGTAGCAAGAGCTGGAGCGTGCACTGAACACAGATGAAGAGAGCCACTTCTCTCCATAGACAGAGGGAGGGAGAGAGAGAGAGAGAGAGAGAGAGAGAGAATGAAGAAAGAAAGGACAAATAGAAAGAGAGAAAAGTAGCTCATCACCTTTTCCATCAGCATTGGCGGGTGGTGCTGGTGTGACTGAACACACTAACACTGCGGACCCTGTTCATAATCACAAGGTTACTGTTCACTGTTCAACGTGACCTGGCTGGGCATGAGTGACAAGGTGGGCAGCCGGGCTCTGTGCTACTGTGCGGATAATTACCTCATGACGACAAAGTGAACTTTGATGTACAGTCTCCCACTGTAATGCTTTAATGACCTTAGAGCTGGTATTTGTGTGCATCTGTGTATATGTTTGTGTAGAAAATGCCTGTACACGTACACAGACACTCACTCTCTTTCTCTCACACTTTCATACACACACATACACACACTAGGCTTCAGCCAGCCAGTAGGCTTGATGTCAATCAAGTGGGTGTCTAATTAAAAGTAACAGGAGGAAGCTGCTGGGGACAGCAATCGCTATCAGACTCCCATTTTCATATGAATGGCCTTTTTTAATTAAACTCAACAGCTAATAAGCCTCAGTATCCAGACCATGTAGCAGTTTAACAGACAAAGAGCCACAAAGAAAACACACACACACACACACACACACACACACATAGGCATAGAAGAAAATGGGGGATGAGAGGTAAAGACAGAGGGATGAATAATGAAGAGTCAGAAGCAGAGTGATGCATTGCCTTTGAACCTGTTGGCTCTCCTTTGTTTGTTGAGGCGCTTTGCCAGTAGCTATTGTTGTCAACAAAGTTTATTTTGTGTTAAAGGTATTAAAGAACACAGTCCCGCAGAATTTGCCTTTGCCATGAGACGGGGGAGAAATGAAAGAGAAGCAAAAGAAAGAGCGCGGAGCGCTATCTCTTTCTCAGATGAAAAGGAGAGTCTACAAACAATTTGGGCACGTGTGTTATTCTGTCCCACAGCTAAAGGCTAATTATACATTTATTGGAGTTAGGGTGACTGGATCAAACATAAAACAGCAATAAAACTAAACCAGCTGTCTTTATTTAAGGCAAGAAAGACAAAACAATAACAGTGTTTTACCAAATGATTTGGGATATTAAAAAAAAAGAAATAATTCCAAAGTAAAATGTCACTGTAAAATCCAATCTTATTTCCATCAATGGATTTAGCAGCTATTGAAATAAAATGAAAAAAGCATGACAGCATTATTCAGTAACATGAATTTAATGCTTAGCGGCATCGTTATATGATGTTCAGACTTGTACTGCCAAGCTCTAACAATGACATTTAGCAGCTCCAAAAAAACGCTTTGTTCATGAGCCAGACATAATTAATGTGTTGATCCTCTTCTATATGAAATTAGCAAGCCACTCAAATCCAGTAATTGTGAAAAAAGGACAGATATTCTTCTCCACCATCCCTCCCTTCTCATATCAACAGTGTGTCTAGCAAACATACATAATCGCACCAGGTTGCCAAGATGTGTGTGGAGAGAGAACAGGGACAAAAAGCTAAACAAATAGGATGTATGATTCCCATACTGCTAAGATTTCTCTGTGGAAGAGATTATTGCTCCGTTCTAACAAACACGACAAATCTCCATTTTCCCAACCTTTTACAGCAGATAAAGGGCCTTGGATCCCTTTTCCACACTAAATCCCAGATCATCTTCTCCTTAGCTATTCAAACCACCCAGCAGGTTGTTTCTCAAAGGCTTGAAAGTGAGCAGAGAGATAGCCAGCTCTGGCATCTCAAATGAGCTCTCCATGCCGCCGTGACACACGCTCGACTCGCTAATTCTCCCTCTTTCTCACTTCTTCAGAAACTTTTAACATCATGACCCCGAGAAACATTTGCAAACTATAACAATAAAATTAACTTGTAATGAGCAAAATAATTGCACATCAAACGCTGCTCGATGGTGGAGCGCAAGCTTGGAAGAAAGGGCCCAATTTACAGATTACATGGCTCATGACTACCGAGGTTCAAAACACAGAGAAATTGGTTGTGAAGTGAGAAAAAAGGGCCCTTCCAAAACGACTCCGAAGCATTCTTTAAACTTGTGTAATGGATACGCTGCGGGCAACTGGGCGAATTTACCATGCAAAGAATCTCCATTCTGCACGCAGCACTTCAAAGGCGAAAGGAACTGAGTTTCAGGGAGCCAGTGGGCACAGGGAGAGGGGGGAATGAACTCAGCGATGCACATTTGTCTCCCGGAGTGACAGAAATTGGCGGGGGGTGTTCAAAATGAGAGATTTAGCTGATCTAGGGCAGAGTAGTAGTTCAGTCAACACCACAGTGCTTCCTCAATCTTCAAAAACAGAAGAAAATCATAATACAGAAAAGAGAAATGCTGAGAAAGTTAAAATGGAAGACGAGACACACATCAAAACTCAGAGAGGACTGGAAACATTTTTCTCTCTTATGTTGAAAAGTAAAAGAGAGTAAGTTAAAGAAAGATAGAGAGATAGTAGATAGGGAGATAGATGGCTCAAGAGACTAGGCCAAGCTGTTGTGTTACATTTTTCTCTATCAGGCAGCAGTCTTTTATGTTATGTTGGCAGAGAAAGTATAGGAGAGCAAGATATTACATTAGAAATGATAAAGTGACCAATGCCATGCCATGTCTTACCATCAGATACACACACACACAACACAGCAGATTACGCCAAAAAACACATAAAGCCCTGATACACTCTGGAATGCAGTGGACAACTGATATCACCATCGCTACAGCTCAGCATGCCAAGAAAATGTATGATTTTACCAAAATAAAAACCAGTGTGAATAGCCAAAGCTACACGGTTCTCTTTCCGTACTGCAAACAAATTGTAAATTGCGTTGACATATTTTCGATTTGCTATCGGCTGCTATCAGTTGTAGCTAAAATACTGGAACAAGGTCACAGAAATTTCATGCTAAAATGTTTAAAGGTCAGACAAAAAGCTTGTCAAACTAATATGTGGATATTTATTTAGCTGTCTTAAAACATTGAAAAGAGACATTTTTTTGGCCATGATGTTTTGTGCTCATTTCTCACATTGCCGCCACCTTCGCCCCTCACTCATTCTGTCTCCTCTCCACCCTTCTCTGCCTCACAAGACAGTCTCCTTCTCCTGTTCTGGAGCCTTATCTGATGGGAGAGCTGCCACTGTTTGCATAAAATACTGTTTATAAGGGGTTGCACATGTTAAAACATTAAAACACACATTAAAGTGAATGCACACACATACACATGCTGCAAACAGATGTGAACACACTGACAAGTTGAGCTTTTCTGACCTTACTAAAAAGCTTTGCAACTGACATGCATTGGATTTGTTTGAATAAGGCTTCTCCTTTTATATTATCAAGGACACAAGAAAAGAATACAGTAAAATGCACACACACACACACACACACACACGCACACGCACACACACACGCACACACACATACACACACACAGACAAAGGTTTATAAAATTACACTACCCATCATTTAACATTTCTGTAAATGAGAAGATTTTTATTAATGTAGGCATGATGTATCAATCAAAATGGGAAGAAAAACATCAAATTAACTGTTAGTACAATTACAAAAACACCCACATTAGCTGAATACTAAAGCCTCTCAATAAACAATCCAAACAACTAATGAAGCAGTGGTGGAAGGGCTGCCACTGACAATTATTTACATTACTGATTAATCATTAATGACCATGTTTAAAATAACAACACTAGGTCAAAAACCGTGAATATTGCTGGACCGGGTCTGTTCAATGTGCAAAATTCACCATATGTGGTCTGATGGAAAATAGCTAAAGCCTGCTTGTAAAGTCACTTAATGTCACTAGCTAATGTTATACACTATTAGCGTATTCATGACATCATAGCACCGTGTTTACATTCTGTCTAGTGTTGGCCGTTTTCAGCCCTTTATGTTCGTCTCTCCTACTCTCTATTCTCAACTATACAGTATTACCATTGCAGCTGATTTCCCAATAAAGCTGTTCTCATTTACATGTTGATGTCTGTTGTCAGACATCAGAACGAGGATGAAATAGTAACTGAAACGTAGCCCATTAAGACTACACGTTAACCTGCATTCGCTTCAAAGCTGCTGCTCTGCATTGCTAAAATCCTGATTTTATAACCGTGATGTCATGTCACCAAATGTATAAGTTAAAGACAACAAGCTCTGCAGTGATTTTAGCTATATTTACTTGTAAAATGATCACCTTACATTTGCTCATTTTGCAGACGCTTTCATCCAAGGTGACTGACAAGCTTCAGTACAGTAGGAGACCTCGAAAGTAAGTATTAAGTACTAGGTTCGACAAAGTGCAAGGAGATCAGGTGAAGAAGGAGGTGCTCTCGGAAGAGTTGACTCATCAAGAGATTCTTGAAGATAGAGAGAGATCAGGGAGCCACAAACAAGAATAGCCTGGACTGTGACTGCCTTGTGTGCAGGGATTGCAATGGCCGACGACGTTCGAGTAGATAGGTGCAGATCCGGGAGTCACTCCTTGGGCAAGCATTAGGGATCTGAATTCGATTCAGCCATGGGTAGCCGTTGGAGGTCAATGAGCAGCGGAAGACATGCGCCGATCTAAAACCAGACGCACCGTCACATTCTCAGCCATCTGTGAGGGTTACACTGTGTATGAAGGGAGGCCAGCTCGAGGGGCATTGCAGTAATTGAGGCAAGAGATAACCGCAGCTTGCACCAAAACAAGGTGTTCCCTGACTGGAAATCAAACCCTGGCGGCAGTGATGAGAGCACCACATCCATACCATTAGACTACCAGTGATGACTGGTTAGAAACTCATTCTTGTTTCTGTTAGCTGCTGTGTGTCCAGGTGAATGGGACATTTAGAGAAGTGTCTGTAGAGGAAAAGCCTGAAATTGCAATCATTGAACAATACTGATGAATCTCTTCTGCAGAATGTAGCGAAGGTTTGTCCAAATAGTCCCAAGATTTGTCACGAGGTGCTTTTTTGAAGATAAAAGAAAAAGATGATACAATGGAAACTTTATGAGTTAGCTCATTTTTAAAGTGCAAGATTCAATCGGTAAAAGCCAACACGTTGCTGGCTGAATAATGGTGTAACTTCAACACTCATGTTTTCTACCAGGTGATTTTTAATTTGCACTCCTAACAAAGGGTACATATCTTATATGTTAGCAAGTTATGTAACATTACTGTTATGTCTTTCTTTTGGCTAGAAATGTATTTTGATCTCTGAAGGCTCTCTGCCAAAAGGACTTCAGGAAGTCTCAGGTAGTATAAAGAGTGACAGTGTCAACAAATTTGAGCAGGTTGTTTTGGATTAATGGGTCAGTCACAAGAATCTCTTCTAGGAGAATGAGGTTCAGATCCTCTTATATTTTTTGACTTTAACTTATTATTTTTAGTTTTTCTTAATTTTTCTTCATTTTTTTCTCCCATTTTCAAAGCCAACAAAAATAAGGAATTTCAGAAAGAACCTAACAAATCCTTTTCTTCACATTTTCTTAAGTCATTAAGAAAATAAGATCTTAGAAAATGGATCATCAGAATTTTTTCCCTCACTTGCCTCTCAGGGCTTTGGTACTAATACTTAACAGAAAAAAGCAACAAATCCTCACATCTGAGACGCTGGAAGCTGTGAATGTTTAACATTTCTGATGGATTAATGACTTTTACACTTTGATAATTAATATATCGATCATTGGTTAATATAAATTGTTTTTGGTTCATTTTGTGCTAATTCCCTTATCAGTTAATCAACTTGTAGATTGTTTCAGCATTAAATGGAATCAGTCTCGGTAATTATTTCAACCTTACATATATTCCATAATTCAAAGGCCATTTGCAAACAGCAAAGAACAAAGATATGTATGTGTTCAACAGTTTCATCTAAGCTGAAGGAGCATACCATGGTGAAAAGGCTGTTCACTAAAGATGATCATGTACTCTTGTGAATGACTTTCCTAATTATAATCAAATTTACACATCAATTAATTGTTTATTAAAAAGATTGCCACCTAGTTCATCATTCAGAGGATAATTAATGAGTTCCATTCAGGACGTACAGTACTCTAAGCAGGGCCCAATCTGCTCTGAAAGCAAAGGGCAGCCCTGTGCCATCATTGGTTCTTTTATTATATTTTGCATATTTATTTGAATATACTACCACACGTATTTTTACACACTAACCAGAAATAACAATGGGCTACCACACTCCTCCTTATGATCTCCGCTTCACAAAACCATTTTATTTTACTCCATCCTCTCTAATAAAGGGCAGTGATAGGCAGCAGCCTACAAAAACCATCGGTCTTTCCATCATTCTCGCTTCGTTTTCCTCAGTCTGCCTGGTGGGTTAACCGCTATTGTGTTCAATTAAAATTCCACCATTTGTTTTCTCTAAAAAAAATTAAGTTATTTCTGCAAATCTACACTAATTTACATAACTCCACACCAACCTCCAGGCTGTTTGTTTAACATGCAACTTGAACTCTGTGACATTTTGTCAACCGTTCCTTCACCCAACACCTCCCCTTCTCAATCCCTCTCTATTCTTAGAACCCCAGACATTGATGGTTGTGGTCCATGTGGCTCAAAAACTGTAAACCTAAGGGGTTTGATCACTGAGATACATCAAGATGTGGTTTCGTTTAGTCCACCACAGCATTTCCTGGGGAAAATTTTCCTCTCCCTAGAGAACAGCTCCTCCATATCCTAGCTGCCAACAATGGCTCTCTATCCCTTGGTCAGTCATGTAAACGTGTTTCTTCCTGTGTGGACAGGGTGCTTTAAACTGAGCAACTGAGGAGTGTGGTTCCCAGGAGGTTAAGGAGTGAGAGTTGTGTATAGATGGGAAAGGGTGCTGTCAACAGTGAGGAGCCTTTTGCCCTGACACATGACCTGACTACTTCCGGGTTATGTCCTGATAGCCTTCCTGAAGGTTATTCAGAGTGCCAGCGGTGTTTCACATGACCTCCAACACATCACATTCCTCCAGACTAATATCTGGGGGAATTTCCTTCTCATACACACTCACACACCACACTTGCCCACTCACAGTCTGATTATGTCACATCTGACATCCAACCACATAGATTGAGACTGTTGCTCATGGTTGTGTGATGTGTGAACATTAGAGTGGGGTGGGGTTAGTGTCAACAGCTGAGTTAGGGGGTTAATGGAGACGATGGTGAGTGCCGGGGTCTTAAACGCAGCGCTCTCTTTCTTAGGCCATGCGTGACTGAAGATCATCATCATTAGAGCTGATGGGATGAATCTATGAGCTCATCATGAGCTCATCATGAGCAGATGACGGTGCTCATTTGTCATGTATATGAAAAGAAGTAACTCATTCACCCAAGTAAAGTGTCACACTGTGAAATACATCAGGCTGTCGGGAATATCCTATGTTTATAGAGAGCACTTTTCTTTCAAAGATAAGAGTTGAGTTCTTGACGTTGCAGAAATGTCGGTTTCTTGGACATGAAAGAAAGAGGTAGCGTGCTCTCATACTCTCGATATGGACAGTATAGGTAAAATCTTCTATCATGTTATATGTAATTTTATATCACAAAAACTGTCTGTATCATGATATACAGTGGAGCTTTTTCTGGAAATTCAACTGAAAAATCATCTATAGGTAAAATGAACAAAATGTTTTGGATAAATCCCTGAATAACATGTGACAAAAAAGGGTACTTAGTCATATTGGCAAAAAAATGCTGTAAATCCATTATTGCCATCAATAATGTCCATATTTAATAATAGTTGTATTACTTTTTGGTTTAATTTCTTTTTTTGAGCAAAAAAGATCACAAGCAACCACTAGTTGCAGCTTCTCCAACATGGGTATTTACTGCTCACAGTAAAATTGATATTTTTGGGTTTCTGTTTCTGTTGGACAGACATTTCAGTAAGTCATTTAGGACACTTCTCACTATTATGTGACATTTTGTTGAAATAAATCATTAACCAATTTATCCAGAAACAAGGAAATAATCTGCAGATTAGCAGATACTGAAAATAATTGTCAGTTGCAGATCTATTTAGAAACAAGTTACCAGGTGCTTTACAGACAGACATACGACTAAGAAAATGCATAGAGAAAGTTAGATAAAAAAACAAAATAGCGTGGATAAAAGAAATATTCAACAATTCAAACTGAAAGCACTTAATCAATGAAAGCAAAAAGTTCCAATTTAATAAAATTCAATTTTACAAGGATTTAGGGATCTCAAGAAATAGCTTCCTCTGTAAAAACAATATACAGTGATCAGCCACAACTTTAAAACCAGTAACTGGTTTCAATGTTTTGGCTGATAGGCGTAAATTTCTGACATCTGCTGACAAATCTCTACCCCCTCTATCATTACACAACCTTTCATTACATACAGTAACATAAGATTAAAGTGCCAGATTTGGTATTACTTCAAGCACTCTGTATTTTAGTCTGATTCCAGACATGCAGAGATTTTGAACCTCTCAGTGAACCCCGACTCAGTGTTCAAATCTCATTGGATACACTGGGTGTTGTGTGTTGTTGTGTGTTGACCCATTACAGCAGTTTAGGGGTATTCAAAGGGTGGCCAGAGGTCACGTGATGGGTTCCCACAGCTCAAAAACTCTGCTTCCCTAAAGCTACGACAGGAAGCAGAGTTAAGGACAGACTAATGGACAATCATTATGCTTTCTGGCTCAGTTTGGTCTCATTTGTTCTACTAGTGTGAGAACACTGAGCCGCTAGCCCCGCGGCACAGAACGACAGTGATATCTGCACTTTGTATATTACGCTCCACAAGTGATAGCCTATATCCCCATTTCTTGGCTTTTATTCATTTTAATTCATCCTCTGGTTGAGCCATTTCCCCGGTCATCCTGCTCTGCTCAGTCTCCAGGTCTCTATCTCTTAATTCCCTTCTGATTAGTGGAACTGAATGAAGCACTGAAAAGCAAACAAGAATGAAAAACTGCCTCTACAAAGTTTCCTGCGCACCAAACCATCCCTAAATTGTCTGTCGATGAAGAAAAAACTCTCATTCTTTCATTGAAACACAATGTTGAAAATGCATGTATGTGGAGAGGGGGTATTGACGTATGCAGCAAATCAAAGCATGTTTTTCATCAAACTCAAGACAATGTTTAATGGCTCTTTCCTCTTGCTTCTAAAGTTAGATAACCCAATATTGTTTGTTACAATGGCTGACAGCATTCTGTCTTCCTTTCTCAGCACCTGTCCAGTCTGAAGCATGTGGAACCAAATGGATAGAAGAAAGGATGGGGCACAAGCAATGTGGCTGCAATTGTTAAAGTATGCTTGAGAGACAGCCAAAAGAGACAGACCCACCAAACTGGGCCAAAAGAGAGCTCGCTGAATGGTGTGTGCATGATGTGTGTGTATTTAGGGGACAGCAGGGATGGGAGATGTCAACATTTTTCCTTCAGAGTGTCCATCTCCATTTGCATAATTTCCATTCCCAATGAGCAACAGAGAAAGGAATGAGACAAAAAGCAAAACTGACGAGGGAACAATAGTGGCCTGAAGGGTCATTTTGAGGGGGCTCAAATATCCTAAATCATGGTTTAATATTTTGTCAGGCCAGTGTTGGGAAACACTATTTTGCCAAAGCTCAGTCAGACTGCTGCTTTGTTTGATTTGATGAACAAAATACAATAAATGTGAATAGTTCTCACATAATCAAAGAAGGGGACAAAAAAATAATGCTTTTTATTTCACTTGTCAGTGTCCATTGACTTTGCTGCAGACCAAAAAATGAGCAGCAACAGATAAAGGCATAGAGGATGGTGGACAAAAAAGTTCACAAACTAGGCCAATATATAAAGAGGGACAGTAGAAAACAGAAATACAGATTGTTGTTGTTGTTCATTGTATTTAAAGTTTTAAGAAAGGTCTGATGGTAACGGGGCAAACAGCTGGTAGAGGGGCAGGTGTAGGAAATGAGAGGGCTGATGTCAGGGCGAATGAGCATGCAGGCAGGCAGGCAAAGATGGATGATGGATGGTGTTGATACAGGAGGCAGCAGCCCTGCTTTATCTAGGCAGCACAAGCCAGACCTGCCGGGGTGATGTGTGGGCTGTCAGCCCTTTGTTTATGGACCACCACCCATCTCCCATCTCCTATATGCCTCAAAAGCCTAGATCACTCAAAAATAGCTGCTACTTCACCACTCCTTGTCTTCTCCATCTCTGACTCTCTTCCTTTTTCATTTGCCTCTCTAACAAATGGTATTTCTCCTTCCCAAGTTTGTCTCACATGTACAGTGGCAAAGGAGGAGCTCTAGATGGGTCAATGTCTCCCCATTGGTTAGACGAAATGTGAAAAAAATAACTATTACATTAATTGTAATAATTTTAACTTCTGATAATGGAATGTGTCTCCCACACATTTAAGTCCACTGAGGAGGAAATAGAAGAAAGAGAGGAGGGGGAGAAGAGACAGAAAGCAAAGGAAAGAAGTGAACCTAATCCATCCATATCCCCACGAGTTGCACGCTTCCAATTAACGACTGGTTGGTTTATCAGTCTCCGACGGATGATTGCTGTTTTTAATCATTTTATTTCTCTACACGGTTTCTTCCACTCTATCAGTTCTTCTGACTCTTATCATCTAACCCCCTCCTTGCGCTGTCTTTCTTCCCTCCCCATCTCTGTTCAGCGCTGCCTCCGTTTCATCACATTTTCCCATGCTGCCATGCTCTCACGCTGTGTCCAGCGTGAGAGCATGGTCTGTATGTTAAATTCAAACTTTGATGTGTGAGTTTAAAATATGCCTACGGTTGTTCTTTGACCACTGACACAGCACCTTCCACAATGAATTATCCGGCTACAGACAAATTAAAAATCCAAAACAAGTGTGTGATCAAGAAACAACAACCCTGGCCAGGATAACAGAGACACTACAGTCAAACCAGATATAGGAGAGAGATCCATCTACTGACCCACTGTACTTGCAGTTAGATAAAGTTGGAGTCTTTGGTTCTGGACAAAGAGGGTATGTCCAGGCCTTTTCTCCTGACTCATCCAGGAACACAGCTTTAGTCCTCTGGAAAAAAATCAAAAATACAACAACAAAAAAAACACCTCTTCCTTCCCCTGCCTTTGTTAGTGTGATTGATTTTGAGACCTGAAATGTGCCTGTCACATTGATCGATCTGTCCACTTGATTGGGGAGGGGGGGGGTTATCCCTCCGTCCGTTGGCATGGTAATAAATGAGGGGTGACGGACTGTTGACGGAGCAGCAGTTATGGCTTCTTTAATTTACCCAATGCCTTACACTGACAGAGACTCATAACAAGGTGACACGGCGCTATAATGGTTACCCTCAGTCACTTCTTGTCGTGTGGAGAGAGGGAGTGTCGGTGGAGTTGAATGATATGTGTGGATTTTTGGGGTTTGTGTGTGTGTGGATGTGTGTGTACAGGCTCACTGATTCGACGTTGCCTCTCCTCCCTCTGGTCAAGGTGTTATTGAGAGTGGGGCTGTTATCTCCGACCATGAGGTCACCTGCTACCTCACTAACAGGAGTGCACCAGCCCTACTAATCCCAGCAAGCCGAGCAGCGTGTCCGGTCGGGTCGTTGCTAGCCACATCCTCCTGGGTGGGCTATAACTCATCTCCAGTTGGGGAAAGAGCCTTATCTCGGTCCCCCCTCCACACGCTGGCCCTCGCCTGCTCTGTCTTAGGGAAAAGATTGTCTGGTGCCCTGGAGTATGAGTTATAGTTGGGGTTAAGGGGGCTGAATACGCCTGTCTATTTGGGTTGTCTTGCTGAATCTATGTCTATGTGGTCAGAGGAATTTGAGGGTGCATGTATGCGTATTTATACAGTACATGTATGACTGTCTAACTGTGATTAAATTAACATGCAAACAAATTGTGTATGCCCATCTTAATGTCTCCTATCCCATAAGGTGAAACACCATTGTCATAAGTTATTTAATCATGTGAAGGGCATCGTTACAGTTACATTTGAGCGTTGCCCCCTCCTCCTATGTGCACATATACACACACACACATACACACACACACACACACACACACACACACACACACACACACACACACACACGCCCCTCCACCCACCTAGCCCATCCACGCCGCCTCTCTCTGTCATCTCGGCCTATCAATCAAAAATGTATTAAGTCCAGAGTCGGGCCGATCAAAGGCAGAATTCCTGGGAGGAGAGCAGATAAGGCCTATCTCATTAATAAGTGCTTTACCATCGTAGGGGCCCGCGCGCCTCGCCACACCCTGCCTGCCTCCCTTTGATATCTAATTATCCATCCGTTTCATTCTGTCAGAGAGGGAGGAGAAGGACGACTCACAGTGTCATCACAAGCAAATACTGTTGCGTATGTGCATGTCTACGTGTATCAGGATCTGGGCAAGGGGGCTGTACCAAAACATCATGACATGCAGCAAATCCAAATGTGCAGAGAGTGGCACATGTAAACAAATGCAAATATGATGTTCTTGCAACGGCAACTTGCAAAGGCAATGGGGGCCGCATTTGTATGCCAACCCCCCGCCCCCCGAAAAGCTGTCATGCACACAGTGTGAGTCTGAGATGGAGGGACGGATCTATCTTACAGAATGTAACGTTAACAGCCAACTGCAGCTGAGACTCCGAGGCTGCTTACAAATCAACCTTTTAATAATCTTTAGGGGCAATGAGCTCTGAGAGTGCTCCGAAGAGCTGAAGACGGATAAGATAGTAGAGGGTGAGGAGAGAAACAAGATATTAAAACATCAAGGTAAGATATGGAGGAGAGGGGACAATAGAAGGAGTGCAGGGGTTAAGAGGATTTTTAAGAAATGTTGGGTAAAGACTGATGGACAAAAGAAGAAGAAGAAATGAAGAAGGAAGGGAGAGACAGAGAGGAGAAATGAGAGAATGGGAAATGGAAGGGAGAGAAAGAGCAGGGCATTCTTTTCCCTTCTCTCCTTGGTTTTCTGTAAGAGTAGCTCAGGAAGATAAGGCTAAAAGGTCCGTCAGTCTGTTGTGGAACAATCCGGTCTGTGTCTCTCCCCTTCTTCTCTCTCTCTCTCAAGACACTGCCTTTCTCTCTGTCTAATGGCACAACTCAGATTTCTAGAGATGCCTCTTGTGATATGGCTCATCTCTGGTGGCATGGTTTACTGACATCACTTGTCCAATACAATATACTCTCGTCCCATAAGGAGCAAACCAGCCTCAAGTCTAATGTGACAGAAAAATTCTGTAAACACTTTCTCTTTAAAGAACAAACCCTCAGTATATCTAGTATTCAAACCAGTGTCATTTATTGATATAAAGGAGGACTATTCAAAGCTACAATAAAGGGCTGAAATTATGTCTTCATTTAACCGAGTTGTTCAAACCCTCATCCCTAATCGCTCAAAGCAGAGCTTGGAGACAAACACAAACCAAGGAGGATTTAAAAGAACAAAACCGACACAAAACACAGGCCCACGTGCCTCACAAAGACTCCAAAGTCTGCCTCCAAATCCCATGTCCTCTTTTAAAAGGAGACCTTCATCTTTTGGCGTTCCTGTTATGCAGAGACTTACTTCAAGAGGAGAAACCAGGCATGTCAAAGACACGGGTCACAGTGTTTACAAAGACGACTTTAAATCCAACCACAGCATCCCCTGCTTTTATTTCCTGTTTCATGGGATTAAAATTAAATAAAACATAATAAAAAACTAAATTAATTTATGGCTGAACAACTTATTTTTTCTGTTTTAAAGGGATGGGTTTAAAGACTGAGTGGGAATCTACAAAGGAAATAATAATAGTCAAAGAAGCAAATTAATTTCTTAGACTTCAAAATTTATTTTGTGTTTTCTAAAGGAATTTTCTGATGCAAGTCCAACAAACAATACCCAACAATCACTGAATATTATCCAAAAAGACTTCACAAAGTCTTAGTTCTTTCTATTTAAAAGCAGTAGTCCACATCCCCCAATTCGAAGATAAAACACATGTTAATCAGCAAATAATCAGCTGCTCTCTCTGCCTCTCTTTCTCTACCTCTCTCTGCCTCCGCCTCTGACCTGTTGTGAAACTGCCTGAGGGTCTGAATAACTGTCTGGTGCCAGGCTGCCTTACCCCAAGGCCTTGTGGGAGATGAAGAAGAGGTCAGTAGAGGTGGTGGTGGGTGGGTGGTGTGTTTGGCGTGTGTGTGTGTGTGTGTGTGTGTGTGTGTGTGTGTGTGTGTGTGTGTGTTTGTTTGTGTCTGTTACTATATATGTGTGTGTGTGTGTGTGTGTGTGCGTGTGTGTTAGTATGTGTGTGTGTGTGTGCGTGTGTGTCTGTGTGTGTGTGTGTGTGTGTGTGTGTGTGTGTGTGTGTGTGTGTTTGTATGTGTGTTTGTGCACAAGTGAAGGTGTATGTCCTTAGCTGATGCTGTTCATTGAGCCTGGATAGACACTTAGATGGAAAGGCAGAGAAATGGGAAAATTGTTTCAATGAATAGACATGGGAATAGGTGGAAAGAGAGACAAGTGTATTGCAGTCATGGGACCCATGAGGCTAGACAACAGAGCGCTAACAGTAGCAGAAAATCATGTGAAAAAGATGTCAAATCAGCTACTTTTACAAGATATTTTTGGCTCTGTACTCAAGCCACTGACAGATTCACGATGCCAATAAAAATCAAAATCCAATTTGGACTATCCACACTGGTACCTCCTCAAATTTGAGGCTAAGCAAATTTCGACAACAACTTAACAAGTAGTTATGAAGACGGTTAGAGAAAAACACACAAAAGGGAAAGACCGCGGGTGCAACTGCTGTCAGCCAATCTCTTCACCTAGCCAATACCTTGCCCTTGCAGCGCTACTGGGTGTGAAAGATCCCCTCAGAACCCACAAACAGATGAAGAAGAGGTCAACCCTCTGGGATGAACTTCTTCTAGGGCTGACCAGGCCTAGAGGGGCTGCCTGCATGGGTGGCACTGCCTACACCCCCAGACGAAGGGGTCTGGTTGTGATTTGGTTCAGCGGACTCTAAGACACAGAAGACTCTTCTGTCGTTTTCTTTTTTCGTTCCCAGGATGCCTTGGCTAACGTGGGTTGGGAAGGGGTGACAGAGAGGTCAGCAGGGCTCCGGTTGACTGTGCCCTGAGGGGGAATCCTGGGGAGGGATAGTAGAGTGGTAGTTGGGGGGGGGGGGTCCCTCAGGAGCTCAGCCCCTCCCAAATAAAAACAAACAAACAGAGTGGTCCTCTGATCTAATGTGCCTGGACTAAATCCCTCCAGACAGATCACTTGAAGCAGCGACTACCCTGAACAGCAGCTTGTCCCAGCCCCTACAGAAATTTAAATGCACAGTAACTACAGTAACTTCATTTTCGCGTAGTATCTTTCCGGTGTGAGTAAATAGATAAATTGAATGAAACTCATTTACATGCGTACAATGGGAGCACTGGGGGTTAGTTGCAATGTACCTGCATTGACCTGGAGTTAAACCCAGACTTCTCAAGACCAGATTAAGACACAGGGCACTGTTACTGTAAAGCACTGCAGTAAATACATGTGTTTATATTCATTGACATCCAGTCATGCTTGTGCACATTGAGAGGGAACAGTATCGGGATTATTCTGAGGCTACCGCCTGGGAAAGCCAACATGTTTGGCTCTTTGAATTTTCACCCTAAACATTCCTTCTGTTTCTGTGTTTTGAGGCTTTGCTATGGTTTAGACAGTAGACTAAACTTCTCACTGGCTAACCGTTACCCCAACACAATACTAAACAAATTCTTCTTCCTCAGTGGAGCACCCACCAATTGCAGTGCAGCCTTCTATCAGCTGACCAAGCGAGAGAAGATGAGGGTGAGATTAGACCAATCAGGGGTCAGGCTGAGGTTATCACAACCGCTCCAAAACTAAAACAGATGGAGAATGGAGTGGAGCACGACTCAACATCTACTGTTGGACTCATATCTTTAGGCCGTGTATTCTCCTGCTCCGCTGGACTGGAAGAATGTCAGACTTAGTTTTGGTTTTGAATTCTTGGTCATGTTGCTTTAACAAAATAGTGTGTGGATCAGCGAGTCCGAGGCGCATGATTCGACACATGATAAGATGTGTAAATCTTACACAGTGGTTAAAGCTCTCTGTCCCTTAAGGGGATGAATGTGACATAGAAACAACTCAAGATGCAAAATAAAGCCCTCACACACGCCATGTTCAAATGTTCAAGTATGCCTATCATCATGATCAAGCAGATACATTTTCAAATTATTATAGCAGAAACCATAATCAAAAATATACACATCAACAAGTTCACTTTCCTCTTACTGTAAGTAGCAGAGACCAGGATCTACCAACTTTTTGGTTTGGCATCAAAATCAGGGGCCTAAATCCTGTATATAAAAGACAGTACATACAAAGAGATGCACACTAAGACAAGGTCTGATCAAGAACAAAGCTTTTTCTAAAGCTTTTTTTTTCCTTTTCTTTTTTGTTTGTAACGTTTCATGATGATCACAGATATCTACTTAAAAACAATACAAAGCTCTACTCTTATTCAGTGCAGACTTGTCTTAAACTGGCCTTTTGGGAGTACAAACTTGTCCAGTTTCCAAACATCATTCCTGTCGTCTGTCAGTCTGCTCGTTCTTTTTTCCCCACTTTGTCTATTTTTGTATAATTGTTTGCTTGTTTTCTTCATTATCTCTCCATCTGGTATTCGACTCCCTGCTGTGGTAAACATTAGGCCCCTCTCAGTCTCTTTCTCCTTCTTTCTCTCTCTAACTCCTTGCACCTAGATTGAGATGTAATTGTGATTAACAGCGCCGTGACAAGAGGACACAAGACTTTCGTCATGATGGAAAAACAAACAAACAACGTGGATGAGATAAAATGATGGAAATATGTACAACATCTTATCACAAATGTTAATTGTTTCCGTGTGGGAGGGGAAGAGGGTGGTTGTGGAGAGGAGCGGTTCACGTGAGGGAGGCAAAGAGGAACTTGAGAATATCCTCCCTCTCTGCCTTTGGCCTGTGCCTGACTTCAGAGCTAAGCCCTCTCTCAAGAGAAGGTCAACACCAGGTTCAACTTTTCACCTCAGCAGCCTGAGAGAACACACTAAATACCAAGGATTACACCACGGTGCTCTGCAATATCACATAGCCTTCCATTGCAATTTCAGAGCAGACCAACACTGCGCATTTCACAACCACAGAATTCAATAATACACATTCAATATAAGATATATATTGTTTCAATAGGGTTAGACACACTTGGTATACACCAATCAGCCACAAATTTAAAACCGGTTACTGGTTTTAATATTTAACAGAAAATATGAGTCCATGCGCTCGAAAAGCAATTGCATAAGTTTGCTTGAATATTATTACAAATGTGCAACAGCTGCAATTAAAAGTGTATGTAGGTTACTTTTTTTTCCCCCAAAAAAATTAAATCAAAACCACATTTTGATTATATTAAATTATGGTAACACCCGCCAACTCCCACCAAGTAAGCAGAACATCACAGGCAGCACCAAAGTCTCCTGTCAACCTCCTGGGAGTTGGTGATGCTTGATTGGACTTTGGGCACCATGTCTAGTTGTGTGTGTGTGTGTGTGTGTGTGTGTGTGTGTGTGTGTGCGTGTGTTTGTGTGTTTGCTGGTCAGGTGTAACCGAACAGACAGACAGACAGACAGGCAGGCGGCCGGCTGGCGTCAGCGGCCACACGCCTGTCACGACACACCACACGCCGAGCAGCCACATACCGCAGCACCCACACTGCGTACGCACAATGAGCGCTCAGTCCCTCGCATCACGCACCAGCGGCAGCAGCAATGCGAAATATTCAAACAGGGACAAAAGGTAGAGAGACGGGGGGGTGAGGACGGAGGACAGGGTTCAAGAGAGTGGGGCTGAAATGAAAGGAGCGGCGCGGAATCACAACTTTTGACAAAGTTGAGTGTTCAAGCAAAGGTCTCACTGCGCAGCTGTTTGAGAGCTATGGAAGAAAAATCCACAATCACCCGGGTCAGTTGTTCCAAAATGCAGCATCAATTTTGAGGTTTGCCTTAATGAAAAAATGTCAGAATAAATCACGATCAGAAAACAGTCAGTGGCAATAAACAGCCTTCTCTAAAAAGAATTTACAGCTAATTTTACTTTTATCTTATCTATTGCAAAAATCAAAACTAGAGCAGAAACAATGAATTGATTGGTTGGCCTATAGTAAATTAATCATCACCAATTCTAATAATTAAATGATGGTTTAAGTCATATGAAGAAAAGATGATATCTTCTGCTGTTCTTCTCTCTTGCATGATCGTGAAGTTTGGACAATGAGGTTCTAATGTCACCCTGGAATCTGAAAACTTCTGATGGATACTTTTCACTCTTTTTTAAACATTTTATAAACAAAATAATAAAAACGTTAATTGCAGCATATTCAAAAGATTATCAATAATCTTATAATAATAAAAGAAATTAATACTTAAGTTCAGCACAAATCACAATTATAATTCAGTCCCTTTCTAAAAATAATGCAATGTTTTCTATTTGGAAAGTTTTAGGCAAACTCTTTAAGATGTTATTTCTATAAAGTAATACAGTACAAAACACAATGCTCCTGTGCTTTGTATGAACTACAAAAATTGCAAAGATTATTGATAAAAACCCCAAAACTATGAAACTACAGTAGGTGATCCTGACTGTGGGATTCAGAGTTTATTGACGCTACAGATGTTTTACAGCTATCTCCCGCCCTCTGGTGGAGCAAAATGAGACCTACATTAACTCCCTGCTTTACCTGCACAACCTCCTTGGTAAAGTTCCTTTAGCTCAGACTGACCTGATGTTACAAACCTTGTGGGGATCTGGAGGACGAACAGCACAGATATCACTGTCAGCCATGTGTGAAGAAGTCGCTTGAGCATTTTATACAACCAAGGCTGAATGGAGTACAGTGGGGCCCTCTCAAAATATTGCCGACACCCTGAGCCGTGCACATCTGGTGCTAATCAGCAAAACCTACACTAACACACACACATACGAAGCAGACACACACAGGCAAACACTTCTGCAAAGATCCCCTTAAGAAAATCCCTCTCAACTCCTGAACTTCCGACATGACTGGGGTCAGCACACTTGCCCTGGATCTATTGGTACACGCACCATGGCCATGTAATAAGAGCCGGTGAGTTGTTACAGTACAAGGAGTTCACACACACACACACACACACACACGCACACACACACACACACACACACAATACATTTTAGATTTACTGCATAGGAGCAAATACAACACATAACCACCCATTCATCCATAAAAACACATACAGTAAATTCAAATGAGGGTATAAAAGGGAGCAGAGGAAATGAAACTATATGTTCTAAGTTATTAATAATAGGAAGATTAGTTAATATCACAACTGTCACTTACCACATTCATAGTGACTATTGCACAGACGCAACATTTCTTTTATTTTTTCACATTTTTATTATTCTAGTCTGATCAGCCTATATGATATACAAAGTGCATGTATACTATGTTGATATTTAGTTCGTTCAATGTCTTGCTCTCGGAGGTGTAACAGGTAACTTTCTGACTGTTGGCTACATGATGGGACCTATAGCAAGAGAACTCACACACCCTCACAGGTGTTTCCATTTATTCTGGCTGATTAGACCTCTGCTTGGGTTGAAGTTGGATTGAGCTGTGATAGGATTTAGGATATGACATCATACTCTTTGATTTAACAAGAATGATAAAGATTTATTTTTTTCCACCCAACAGGGTAAACAAAGGAGAGAAGAGAGGGGAAGATGTCAATAAGCATTTTTTCAGTGAAGACATTCAAACATGTCACAGTAGTAAAAACATGGCAAATTCAGAAAGTAATCATCCAATTTACTTTTTTCACATTTTGCTGTGTTTTAAGCCTTATGCTAAACTAAATAAAAGATTAACTTATTTCTTTCTTCTACACTACAAGACTTCTATGAATTTTTGCATATTTACTTAAAAGGAAAGATCTACAGATCCAGTCAAGCTCAGCAGAAATGGGAGGCACCTGAGCTAAATTTCAAGTGTCGTAGGGTCAGGGGGTCTGAAAACTTGTGATGTTTCAGTTGTTCTTTTTAAATAAATGATCAAAAACTTCCAAAAATCCTGTTTTTTCTCTGTCATCACAGGGTATTGAGTGTGGACTGATGAGTGAAAATTTAAATTAAATGATTTTAGTATTAGGCTGCCGCATAACAAAATGTGAAACAAGTTGATGGATCTGAAAACTTACTGACTGCACTGTAAATAATAAAATCAATGACGGCTGTATCCATTTAGCAGCTTCTCTTTCAGGGTCCTGGCATTGTTAATGCTGACTCGCTGTCAAACTGTTATGATTTTGACACTTGAATTGGAATAAGCCATCTTTAACACCTTTGAATTTCCTACTATCACAGGTTAAAGTGTTGGCCATGACAAGTTCTATCAACCACAGTAGATACAGGCTCCTTTGTTAAAGATTCTTAAACACAGATTTGTTTTTATTTAAGGCACATAAGGAACCAATGTCAAAACAGTTATTTAGAGACTACCTACTGAGCTTTCGGAGCACAACCTGACAGACAGTGGCATGCTATGCCGCTGGATCCTACCAGGTTTTGCACCCACAGTTCAAATACATTAAACTCTGACATCCAACTATTCTGGCCTTAATGAGGCACATCCAGTGTTTTTCTAATCATGACAGGACATAAACTTTTTTTTACTGCAATATTATTATTTGATTGAAAAGTTGTATAAAGACGTTAGTTTGGTTTGTGAGGTACTTCGACAGCCTAATATTTCAAAGCTTTACTGACTATATTATTTGTCATTAGTTAATCTATCTCAAGTACATAAAATACACTGAGGAGAGCAAGAGTAACAGAGTTATCTACCTGATACCATTAAATTATAATTAAGTATTGCCCAGCTATGAGTTTTAAAGTAAAGTGTGACACCACTGTACAGTTATCTGAAAATAGTACAAACCTTGCACCAGTTGGAATCATAAACTGCCTTTTGTATTTTCCTCAAATGAAAATATCACTATTGATTTATAACATTTGTTTCTGCATCTGTGTCATTTTTGAATGGTGGCAAACTGAGACTCGTTATAATCGGCTATCTCTCACTGCAGAACCCTGTTACCTGTGGACTCAGTTCAATCCAACCATGATTTTCAATTTGCAAGATTCAAATGGTCTTAAAAAGCCCTGACACAATGTAGTCCGAGGCTCTTCCATCAATGAGGCCCGATCCATCATTGTTTACAAACCAGCAGGGAATATTATCCCCATTCTTCACATCCCTGCTGAAGTCCTTTTGCCAGTGTCTGTGAGGGAGAGAAAACTGATGATTAGATGTGTATACATGCACACACTTTTCCATGACATGTGTGTGTGTGTGTGTGTGTGTGTGTCTCTATGTTTAAACTCTATGATCTTGTGGACCTGGTCACGTTGACTGTTTGCCCCTTCACATACATGGTGGCATCTACTTTCTCCTGGACTTCGCCTGGACGCAGGTCTGTAACCTCAAAGTCAACCCCATGGTAGAACTGACCTGGAAGCAAAATGCCTTAATTAATATCTTTGGATTCATTTAAAATTAAGAAGAAGGAAACATTAAATAACTATAAAAACAGTGCATGATATTATTGGAAATTTTTTTCCTCAGCTCTTGCTGTTCCAACCTAACAGGCCATGAACTGAAGCAGACAGGTGGTGGCTGTCCATGGTGTAGAAACCGAGGTAGTCTTGTTGATTGTGACGTCTCTTCCACACCCTTGTGTGTTTGATGACCATAAATTGAATGCAGTCCCTCAGTCTCACTGTCAGGCTGCAATTCTTTGTTAACTTGAGGTCCATACTGGAGGAGAGACAAAGAACCTTTGAGTTCTATGAGGACAAACAAGAATTTGACCAACTGGCCAACAGAAAGAAAGCAAAGTTGTATTTTTATTTCTTTGTAAATTACAGGAGCCATGTGGCACAAAGTAGAGATTTGTCAGTGGTTTACCTTTATGTCAGTGTGAGAGTGATGGTTTGATTTTTTTTTTTTTTTAGTTTTTACTGCTCTTATCATTTAGTTTTCATTAGATGGCATATTCATATTTTTCTTAATTTTTTTAGATGGTAGGAGTGAGATCTTTAAGGTATAACAACTAAACTACTTTATTGTGTAATGAACACAATAAAGTAAGAAATTACTGTGAACTATGTCCTACATTCACTTTTAAATGCATTATTTAACCTGACATGTTGACAAAATACCAAGAATGATTTTATCATTTCAGTTTAAAACATGTTGCTCTCCAGTAACTTTAATACTTGCAAAACAGTGTTACTCACTTGGTTTCTTTGATAGAGGCTGTGTCAGACCACAGTAGTTTGACCTGCTTGCCATCGTGGAACACTGAGATGTCATGAGTGCTCACCTCCAGCCTCACCCCCAGCTTTTGGTGCCTGATACCAAAACGCCCAAAGTAGGTGTTGTTGTTACCAACTGGAGAAACTTTCTTCTTACCAATAATTTGGCCATTAACCAAAAAGCCTGGAAATAATGGTATAATTGTTTACTGTCTTTTGTCATATCTCTCAAAAAAAGAGACATTTTGCTCCTTTTAATGACAGTTGAGTGAGCAAGAGTCAGAACTGACCCGATTCTTGGTCTCTGACCAGAAGGAAAACTGTTCCCGGTTTGTCGTTGATGTTGAAGCACAGAGCGTCATGTCTGTCTGGCAGCTCTATCATGAAATGAGGATCTCCGTCCACTACACGAGTATCATCAAAGTATCGGTAACAGAACTGGGTCATATTACTTGGAGCAGCAATATAAACTGATTTCTTCAGTATTGAATTCTTGATACATATATGGTGAATCAATTAATGATGGCTGTGATAGATCATGAATAAAACTGAATAATGAAATATCACGTGTCATTGTAACACAGCATCTGGTATAGCTGATCGTATATGAACCAATTAAAACTTTTAATAGAAGATGTAAGTAAAATTGACAGCAATAAAAGGAGCATAAATATGATGTAACTTAAATTACTGCTGTATGAGAAGCTTACCATCTGATAGGCCATGGGAACTGGCAGCATGGGCTGAGGAACCTGTTATCGAAAATGATTAAAAAAAATACAGCGTTGAAGTTGTTCGGCCAAAAAGAGGTTGATAAAGTATGTCACGTAATTAAGTCAAAAGAGACTGTCATACCATGAAATCTCTCTGCTTGCTGTCGCTGGTCTGTAACACAAGGCAACAGATAGAAAACACAAAACAAAAAAGTTAGTTAGACGCCTTGACAAGTTCCTCTTACACATACTGATTCAAGAGGTTCCTAATAATCAAACAATGTGATGTAAATTTGCAAAGAAAGAATATTCTGGTTTACTACTCAATTTAGCAGATAACCAACCGGTGCTCTATCAGGTTTTTTTTCTATTTTCTAAAAAAAATGGAAAGAAAAAAAAAGAATTCAGATGATACTAATTAAACATGACCGGTCACATTTCCCTCACCCTCAGTCAGCTTGTCCGCAATGAGAGGGCTGTCTGTTCCGTCCTCAGTTTCAGGCTTGGTGACCACCATGGAGGTGAGAGGGGTGACAAAGTTGTACCGCAAGGACATGTCCAGCGCCTTGGCTGTCATAATGTCTTTATCTTGCTGACTACTAATCCCACTAGGACATAGAAAAGAAAGAGGAGATTAGACGTTTAATAATGAGATACTATGCACATGATGTGCAGTAAAAAGTCTCATCTGAGCAACTTGCTTCAAATCTTGGTGCAGGTAAAGCTGAAAAACAAAATTCAGATGAACAAACCTCTTATCCAGTAGCTGCTGGATGGTGAGATAGGCCCACAGACGCTCTGTGAAATCCCCAAAGATGTACTCCTCGTCCGGGTACAGGACATCCCAGGTGACGGCACTGGCTTTTCCTTGCACTTCGTAGTCGCTGTCAGGCTACAGAAAGAGGAGAGATTCAATGACAGATGGCACAAGAGGATATCAATGGTAAAATCTGATAACAAGCCTTAATGTTTGCCACACTATTATCTCTGTAATGCTGTACAGGTTGTAAGTTGAGATAGTTGTGGACATTTTTCAGTCTGGACCAAATAGTTGGACCAATGATCTTTAAGAAACCAAAGAATGAAATAGGAACACCGTTGCATGATGTTTTGATCCTCACTGAGGCCCTGAGAAAGTCTGGTAAGAATAAAAAATATGTTCACAATAACAATCTAAAATCACTACACTCACAGTATCACTTTCAGGATTCAATATCCAGTCACAGGATCTGTCTCATATGAGAAAAAGTACATACTTTACATTGTCTAAATACTCACCCCCTGGGCAAATACCTCCACCAAGAAGTTATCCACATCATTTTCACTCAGCCGACCAGCCACCACAATCTCTGAGCCGTTAAACAACTGGCTGAAGTGGTTGGTGGTCAAGACGTCCCCTGTTCGGTCAGGATAACGCAGGTCCACCTCCAAGAGCAGAGGGCTGGACACTTCATTATAAAAACCCTGGAACAAAGACACACTCCATACCATGCAATACCTGTTTCCTAAATGTCCTCGGAGGAGCAAACAACCAGTAGCAAATTTGAGAGGACATTGCCTTTGCTGTAAATCAGTGTTTTACCCCACCTTGAGTTGAACGGCTGCATCTGAGCCCTCAAATATTCTGCGGGCCAGGCCCTTGTTTTGTCGGCTCATCACATCCAGGAAGGAGTAATCCACATCATTTCCGAATCCAAGACAGAACAGAGACATGTTTCCTCCAATAGCAGAGCGCACATTCTCCTGGATCTTCAGGATGTTAGACTCTCCTTTATGCATACATGCATGCAAACAAGTATTATGTATGAACATGAAATGAAAGTCTTCTCTTTTTTCAATAATACTCTAACTTAACATACTTCTAAGAAAATCAAGAGCTTCTCAACCTTTGAAAAATTTCAAATCTCTTGTAGATCACATTGTTGCATTTACAAACCTGGAGTGGATCCTTCAGACTATAGTCCACAGTTTTGTTTTGTTTTTACATCTTTTCTGTATATGTAAACTTGTTTTGAACCATTGTATTTAAACTACATTATCTTGACCTCTGACCTTCCATAATAAAGTATTACAATTTTCAAATCTGAGACAACTCACCATGGTTTGGCATCCCATCAGTCAGTAAAATAATCATATTCGCACTCCTCTCTGGAAGCTTCTTAGCTTCTCTTTCCTTCACCAGCATGCCCACTGCCCTCAGTACAGCGCCATTGATATCAGTGGCTGAAAGGCAATGACAAAATTAGCAGGTTAAGATTAAAACTTCTTGGGGTAATATTATCATAGAGAAAATTAAGTTGCAATTCCTCAGTTTGTTACTTAAAGGAAAAGTTTAACATTTTGTGAAATTGCCTTTTTGCTTTCCTTCTAGTCATTAGATGAGAAGATGAGCACCACTCTCATTCCCGTCCACTAAAAATGAAGCTACAGTCAGCAGGTGGTTGTCTTAGGTTAGCATAAAGACTGGAAGCAGGGGGGACAGCTAGCCTGGCTCTGTCCAGGACTTACAAAATCTGTGCAAAAAAAATGCTGAGATTACTACTAAACACAATTTATTTCATTTGCTTAAGCCGTAAAAAAACCCTACATGTAAAAATGATAATTAGCAGTTTTCTGTGGGGTTATGAGCATGGTCACTTCTTGGGCAGGGATGTGACCTCCTGAAGTCTCCTGAACCATTTGTGTCCTGGAAAACTTATGATTATGAAAAGACTTCTTTATGCAAAGTTGAACTAACCAGTTGTAGTGATAGTTGCTAGCTCATTTTGAACAGACAGTTAGAAAAGTGGCATCAATTCTCATTTAATTCTCTTTGGCCCTGAACTTTTGTGATTTACTCTCTATTCATCTGTATTTCACATACTCTGCTGACATATCTCTTCACCACTAACTTTTTTTTCCCTATTGATTGTATATGGAACAGACAGAATAACAGCAGGAGTCTCTCATGTCTAATAAAGCCATCTAATAATATTATACATCTTTGAAGTTTTACAGTTTTTAAGACCCTGCAAATTGTAAAATTTTTAAACTGGATTTCTAGTCATTTGAAGAAAGAAGTGAAAAGAAAATTTATCACAAAAGTCTTTGCTACTTGTTTCCCCTCATACCTCCTTTGTCTCTTAGCGTCCTGATATAGGCAATGGCTTCTCCCACGTTTTCTTTTGTTGCTTTGGTAAGAAATTTCTTCCAGTTGATGATGTGGGAATCAAACAGGATGAGAGCAAAGTGGTCGTCTTCATGGAGGTCTTCCAATATGGCAACCATTGCGTCCCGAGTCTGAAAAGGTTCACAGGTTTACATAGGATCAGCATACATTGATTCATGCCGTATGGAGCTTACCCCAACACAGAGTCTTTTACCTGTGCAATCTTGCTTCCACTCATTGATCCGCTCCTGTCAATCACAAACACCACATTCTTTGGGACTCTGTGCAGGTCAGGGGGAGCAAAGAAGTGCACAAAGTATCCATTCACAATCTGAGGGGAAATGCAGAATTTGATTAAAACTAACATATGATTCTTATGGGCTGCTGCAAAGTCCTTGTTGGCAGCTGACCTGAACCTCCCCTAGACCCTCTTCTCGTTTCACATCGTACTTGATGATAAAATCTCCATCGATGAGTGTTCCATCACAACCTGGACACTTCCTCTGCTGCTCCGGAGTTGGTGAGAAAGAGATGTGTGCCTGAGTGACAGAGATATTCATTTCAGGATTAAATTATTGGACGCATCCTTTATCCTTTAAAAATATTCCAGAAGTTCTTATAAGTCTATAAGCAAAATCATAGGAACATTTCTAATGCCTTACCTTTGTGTCTGTGACAGTTTTCTCCACCAGGGGGAGCAGGTCGTTGGAGAGGAAGGTTGCAGTGGCCTCAACAAAAGCAATGCCCTGAGGCTCATAGATGTCTGCCACAATCTGTCACCACACACACACACACACACACACACACGTGCAAACACACAAAAACACACACACACACACTCACACACACGCGTGCACACGCACACAAACACACGCACACACACACACGCACACACACGCCCGCACACACGCCCACGCACACACACAAACAGGTTTAGGATTAATGAAATCACCATAAGGGAGGTTTTAATCAGGGGCATGGATTCACCTGAAACTCCTGGACCAGTGATTTGGGTTTAACTCGAGTCAGAATCTCATACTGGCCCAGTTTCCTCTGAAGGAGCTCCTCGTAGGTCAGAGTGAAAGTCACGTTACTTCTGCCTGCGATGTTGACAGAAACTGAAAACTTCTCCATCTTTCTCCCAGAAGCCCTGTAATGATAGACAGCCATTACCTCACCGTGATGTTCACACCTCTTCCCCGTGTTCAAACCATACTGTCACGCTTTTCAGTCTGATGTACTTGACCAGTCCAGCTGTCTGTCCAGAGGAAACAGCCTTCTCATATTGTTTCTTGGCTTTTTCTTTTTCTTTCACCTCCCCAACGTACACCTGACCTTCAATTTCCCTGTGTGAAACAAGGACATTTGTCAAAAGTAGAAAAACACATAGCCCATGCTCACTGTCAAAATTCTCAAGTTTTGACTGACATGCTGAAGTTGGTGATGAAGGCGGTCTTGGGCAGCTCCACATCAAAGAAGATCTCCTGGGAGGAGTCTGCTTTGTTTAGAGCCTTGGAGGTCATGACGGTGTGAGCGAAACGAGACGTCACCGTGCAGTCCACTGTCACACTGTACACCTCCACCATCTGAATGGCGGGACAGAGAAGGAGATTGGGCAAGCTTGTAGGGTTGTGGGGCTTCAATATCAGTGAATCATTGCCACACAACTTATACTGTCACATTACAACAAACAGGTAAGACCAGTGGCCGATAGACCTGCTACTCTCTCTAGTGAATTCTGTGTAAGATGTCAGGAGAAATGTCTCAAAAGGATTCATGTGACAAAACAGAAAGAGGTCACTTTTCTGTGAACACAATGTAAGATGAAACTTAGAGTTTCTGACACTAGCAAATGAAGAAAGGAATAAAAGACAGATGGGAAAATGACTTCCAGCATGTTTATCGTTTCCAGTAAAGCAAAGAAAAAATAAATGCATGCCAGTGGACACAGGGGACGGAGGAGCGGAAAAAGTGGCATCTGGAAGTAATGCAGTTTATGGGAAATGTGGACTTCATTTTGCAAACAGTAACAATACCACTACTGTGAGATAGAGGCCTCCAGTCATCTTGACCACGGTCTCATGTGTATTCAATTACCATATTCAGTTTTGAATTAATTTGACAATGATAGATTATCATGTATAAAGGTTTAGCTGTTAGGAAAGGTCATACTCCATGTTTTAAATTTTAGAATTTTATATTAATATCCTCAAAATTAGTTTCGTATGTCTGTAGAGTTTGTGCTTCTTTTATATGGAAGAAAAAGAGAGAGTTTTGTACCAGGCTGAGACCAAACATAAGTGACATATAAACACAGCATAGAAAGAACGATCAGCAAAATTGTCATTTTAAACTTTTGTTAGGAAGTATATTAAGCTGAGTACCTTTATCGACGTGGTGCCCATAGCTTCTTTGGGCTCCTGGAACAGGAAATACAATGGCTGAATGATTATTATGACAGGAAGAGCGTGTGTGTGTGGGGGGGGGGGCAACAAATGTATGACATTTTGAGTGACTTGAAATTCCCCCAAATGTTTACCATTAGTTACATTCCAACCTGACAAATGATGATTTTCAAACAATTCCCTTGCTGTACTTGAAGTATCCATGCTTTTGATACACTTCATCACATGCACTAAATTGCCCCTTCTGTGTTTCCCAAAATGTCTTTAAGAGTAAGTTTTTCAAGAATATTAAGTAAACATTGCAGCAGCATGTCTGAGAAGCATGTGTCGACCTAGAATCAGACAATAGGATGTTAGGTAGATGTGGGAAAGGGCTCTTGGATTTATAGGTCACATAAAAAATCTTGCGGGCAAGAATAGACAAGCAGAAGGTGTAGGCAGGTGGCTGGACGTGGATGTGCAGAGGAATGAAAACTCAAAGGAGGCCACTAGTGGACAGGTGAAGCATGACAACTTAAACAAACTATTGTATTGGTGAGTTGGAAAAAGCAAGAGATTAACAGAAGACAGAGCCATCACAATGACACATGTCCCTCTTAGTCAAGCTGCATTGCATTTGGATCTATTAAGCCTAAGTGCAGTAGAAAAAACATCTCCGTCTCTGTTATGTAACAGATTTATTCACATGTTATTGTTGATCATTGGTTCAAAATTATGTATTCAGCAAATGTTCTTATTTACTACTCTGATTCTGAGACAAACAGAGCTGTAGACTCTAAATTTGAACCAAAGGCCCCGTCCTGTCCAATTTCAGCCTGTCCCAAACAAACTTTTACAATCATGACAAAAACAGGGAGAAATTTTAGATGCTAATCCAAACTGTTAACAGACCTGGGATAACCTTGGCACTAGATCTCACTGTGAGTCACTCCCACAAACGGACGATTTCGAGCTCTGTCCACCAAAGACAGCCTGCGACAAAAGTAAGGACCAAATTCTCACAAGGTGACTGCTGCACCATTCCTCAAAAAGTTAAGTATAAAAGTTAAGTAAATGTTAAGTATATTTTTTAGGGCTAAACTAAGTAATTAATTGTGTCTTTGCTTTCCTAAATCACTGATCATGTTTTGTGTGAGACGGATTATGACCAAAATTTTACTAGACCCATCTCCCACATTGTGACATGAGATTACTGTTAGAGCTAAATGCACAGGGGCCTTCAGTGATAAAAATTAGGTCTTGAGAATTGACTTGGACTTGACTGCTTTGAGTTGAACCCTGAAGACTAGGCTTGACTTAGGACAGGCAGAGAAAAATCCGGTCTCAACATTTGACCTGATTTCAAATCTTGAAACCTTGAAACAATAAAAAGCAGATGAGACAGCAACAGGCATGTCTCGTACAGTCTGCACCTTAAATCATGAATCCTGTGTATGTACAAAATATGTATAAACATATATAAATATATAAAATAATAAAATTTAATAATATAAATATATATGTATAAATTGTTTCTTCAGGGAAAAGTAAAATCACACTTGTAAACAGCAGTATTGGCTTTAAAATGCAACCCACATTCCTGATATCAAGTTTTGTTTTGTGTTTTTAACATTTTTAAAACATTTTTTCCTGTAACCTGTCAAAGCTCTGATGTTCTCAGAGACGATTTGGTCACCACTGCTTTGGCATTTTTTTATTTGATTATCTGAGGCGCTCATCTGTTCTCCTGCATAGCCTTGGTAATTTTGCCCTCTAAACCTGTCCTGTTACTCTTTTTTCAGAAAACAAAAGTCTGCTGCCAACCATGCAAAGTATATCTCTTCCAACATGCCTGAGGATTCTTCATGGGAACAGCTGCAGATACATGCTTTCATAAATGGTGTATAAACTCATCATCAATGAGGTATCAGCTGATGTAGAAAATTACAAAACAACCGTTTGTTCACATGCAACCACTGCACACATAGCTTATGTTAAATACCTGATCCAGAGCACCTCTCCTGGAAATGACCAGAGCTCCTCGGGCCTGAGCTGGAAGCCAGATGCAGGCACACACCAACAGCAGTAGGCATCTCCACACTGCAGTCATGCCGGAGACACAGGAGGGCCTCTCCCCCAGCATGGCTGAAAGCAAGTGTGGAGGGAATTCAAGGCATGTGAGGTTATAGTCTTCCCATAAGAGTTATACTCCGCCCACACTCTGCACTGGAGCAGGAGGGACCCTCTGCCTCTGCAACTAATACACTACACACTTTCTCATTAATTAGTGTGTGTGTGTGTGTGTGTGTGTGTGTGTGTGTGTGTTTGTGTGTGTATGTGTTCCCTAATTAACTAAAATTGTTCACCCAGTCCTGACTTGTCTATCCAATGCTTGATTTCAGGTGTGTACTTTTGCATGTATTGCTTTCAATAGTGTGGCTTTTAATGTTCTATGTATCATGGTATTATTAACCAACATTAAAGGTGCTATGTGTGTGCTTTTGCTATCACTACATAGCCAATGTTAGAAAATGAAGAATCAGCATCAAACTTCATTCCATTATTCACTAAGAGTGGTCTCCAGTGTTGGAAACCAATGCCTTGTTTTGCTTCTGTTTTTATCACTTCTTCTCTTACACTGAAGGCCACATACCAACCAGCAAACCCTGGCCTGTCCAGTCTTGTAGCATCACTTTGTGATAGTGAGTCACTGTAGCGTGCAATCTGCCCTCAGTCTAATGTGACAGGATGTAGAAGCACTGTGCCTCTAACCTCTTGACTTGTAAACCCAATAATGGCTGAAGCTCTTATTAAGTAAACAGCTGTTAATGCTTAAGTTACTACATAGTTATAGCTAGCTTAACACTAGCACCTTAATTACTAATAAGCACAGATATTTCCAATAGTAAAACATTCATCCGAGTCATTTGGTACATGTGGGAGTTTGTCTCTCTGACTGACCATGAAGAAACGTTTCACCAACTTGTCATAATCCAGGATAAAATTTATTAAGGCTCATGTTGTTTAGGAATCATACATTAGACTTCACGTGACCTGCAACAGACCTTAAAATCAGAGTTGCACTGCACGGAAATGGTTTGGATCCCATTTTACATCTTGTCAGCTCCTGATATTAGGAAACACTTAAACTAGGATTTAAAAAGCAATGCATTTCAAGTGTCATCACACAAGGTTTTGAAATGAGAAAGCTATTAGGCATACTCAAAGAACTCATTTTAGTATTTATTTACTAATTTTGAGGATCTGTGGTAGACATCGAAGTGTCACATGTTTTTAAACAGTTTTAAAAAGTCCTGAAACAATGTACTCTGTTGTATCTCCATCGATGAGGCCTGTTCCATTACTGTGAATGAACCAGCAGGGAACATTTTCTCCATTCTTCACATCCCTCCTGAAGTCTCTCTGCCACCCTCTGTGGATTGAGACAGAAACATCATGTAGACTAAATGATATTTACGAAGCAAGAGCCATTTATTCATTTAGGACACACGCTACATGCAAACTCTTCCACACTGAGATGTGACACGCTTATCTGAGGCATGTAGTGTACCTGGTCACATTGAGCTCCTGTCCTTTCACATACATGGTGGCGTCTGGTTTCTCTGGAACTTCTCCAGGATGCAGATCTGTCACCTCATATTCAATCCCATGGTAGAATTGACCTTAAAGACGACCCAACATTTAGAGTAAATATCATTTTAAAACATTATCATTCTGGCTCTGTATCTCCACACCTTTCCAACTTAAGAAAAATTAATTATCTTGGGGTTTTTCTGCCTGCTTTGAAGAGAAACAACTGCAATTTCTGAAAAGATAAGACTTCTCTTAACCTGCTATAAAACTTAAACCATGGAACCTACTTCCTGGTAAGTGCGTCATGTTGTACCTAGTAGGCCGTGAACAGAATGGGAGAGGAGGTGGCTGTCCAGGGTGTAGAAACCCAAGTAGTCCCTGTGGTACGGATGCTTCTGCCACACTTTGTGTAGCAGGATGACAAACTTGACTGAATCTTTTAGAGTTACCGTTAGGCTGCGATCTTTGGTCACAAGAAGATCCACACTGGGGGAGAGAGAAGTGGAAGGAGGGAAGATGATATTTATTCATCCTAAACTGTATTTTTGTATTTCATTTTATTCATGTAGTGGGGTGGTTCTTTGCTGAAGGAGATTAAAATGTGATGGTGCAGCCACTCACTTGGCTCCTTTGAGAGAGGCTGTGTCAGACCACAGCAGCTTGACCCGTTTGCCGTCCTGGAACACTGAGATGTCATGAGTGCTCACCTCCAGCCTCACCCCCAGATTTTGGTGCCTGATACCAAAACGCCCAAAGTAGGTGTTAATTTTACCACTGGGGGGAATTTTCTTGTCTCCAATTATCTGGCCATTGACCAAAATACCTGAAGAAACAATGTTGGATTCAGTCACTCACTGTTTAACTGCAGCACACGATTTACTAGCACATACACATGCAAAGTGAGAAATAGAATCACAATTTGATTTAAATATTGGTCTATGAAAAGTATGCCAGGGACAACATTTTGCACTTGTAAGCTGGAAAAGAAGTCATGATGATCATCAGGACTCAGGACTGACCCGATTCTTGGTCTCTGACCAGAGTGAAAATGGTTCCTGGGTTGGCGTTAATGTTGAAGCACACAGCGTCGTCTCTGTCTGGCAGCTCTATCATGAAATGAGGATCTCCGTCCACTGCAGGTGATACAAGAGTACAATGACGGTAATAAATTAAATTATTATGATTTGTTTTTTTATATAGTATTGACTCAAAATGCTGATGACAACATGTCACCAAGCCTAAGAGTTCACAGCCACGGTAGGAGCTCCTGGAGGCAGTGCTAAGGAACAGCTGTGCTTGCTTTGAGCTAAAATCTAACACCGGCATGCTAACAAGCTCACAGTGACAATGTTAACATGCTGATGTTTAGCACGTAATGTTAACCATGTTCATAATTTTATTTTAGGTAATATTCTAACATATGTTGATTAAGACTAAACCAAGGCACAACTGAAGTTGAAGAAGCATTGGAAAAATTAAAAATTAAAAAAAAAAAAATAAATATATATATATATATATATATATATATATATATATATATATATATATATATATATATATATATATATATATATATTTTATGATGACCTAGATGAAAAGTTAAGGGATTACCCAAGTTTTTATAATTCATCTGGATAGGGACATAAATATTGGTAAAGTAAAATGTTAGACAAAACCAAACATGTAAGCCTCATTGTGGCCCCAGAGGAAAAATCTGAACATAAAGTCATCAGGACTCATCCTCCGAGGACCATGAATGTCAGTACAAAATGTCTTCGGAAGCTAGCTAATAGTTTAGGTGATGGACTGACAGAGTAACTGACTGACAAACTGACATTGACATCCCTAGAGCCATGCAGCTAGCACTGCTTAAAATGAACTTACCAAAATATGTGGGTGTTGCCAGGTAAGACTGGCTTTGCATCACATGGCTTACAAATTGATGTGCTAGATAAAGGAAAAAAGAAAATCAAGTTAAAGCCAATACAGTGAATTGACTTGAACCAATAAATCTTTTTTATGCTATACGATAAAAAATGGGAATGTCTTACACACACGTTCTGCCTGTTGCCTTTGCTCTGTCAAAAAACAAACAAACAAAAAAAACAGATCGACAAGAACAACTTACTATGTTCCACAGTTCATACTGGAGCACCAGCCTCTACTGGCATAGTTGAGTAAAGAGCAATAATATATTGAAAATATGAGTTCAGTAGCCAGTTTTGCTTGTTAATGTATTACATGAAGTTTTCCTTTGCATTGAAAAAGCTTGACTGCAGCCATCCAAAGAAAAAGCATGTTCAGCATCACTTTTCAAACACCTCTTTCCTCCCTTACCCTCGGTCAACTTGTCTGCAATGAGAGGGCTGTCTGTTCCGTCCTCAGTTTCAGGCTTGGTGACCACCATGGAGGTGAGAGGGGTGACAAAGTTGTACCGCAAGGACATGTCCAGCGCCTTGGCTGTAGCATTGGCTTTCTCATCTGGGGTACCACTCTTGCTGCAAGAAGGAAAATATACTCAAGTTGCCACATATGACCCTGGCAATAAGGAAACCTCAATGGAATCTATAAATGAATATTACAAAGTTTATTATGGGCTCTCAGATGCTGACCAATGAGTATCACTACTCGTACTTTTCACGAGACCGGAAGTCAGGAACATTTTTGTGTTAAAGCAATTCAGGTCTCAGCTTGAGTGAAATTACTCAAACTAAACCTCTTATCCAGTAGCTGCTGGATGGTGAGATAGGCCCACAGACGCTCTGTGAAATCCCCAAAGATGTACTCCTCGTCCGGGTACAGGACATCCCAGGGGATGGCACTGGCCTGGCCCTGCTCTATGAAGTCCTCCTCAAACTACAGAGAAGAGTGAATGAGAAGAAATGCTGTCTCATAAACAGAGTAAGACACACAAGAGACACACAAGGCATCTCTCCTGCCTAGCATTGTCTCTGAATTTCTACCATTTACTTCTCCTTACCCCCTGGCCGACCACCTCCACCAGGAAGTTGTCCAGGTCGTTGTCTGTCAGTTGACCAGCCACCACAATCTCTGAGCCATTAAACAACTGGCTGAAGTGGTTGGTGGTCAAGAAGTCAACTGCATTGTCAGGATAACGCAGGTCCACCTCAGAGAGCAGAGGGCTGGAAACTTCCTCATAAAAACCCTGAAAAAAATGCATTTACACATTCTGTTACATGTATTTGTACAGAATGGGCTATATAAATATAATTTCATCAAAAATAGTGATTACATGATAGTGGATGAAAAGGACATACAGACAAGTGGGAAATTAAAGGTAAATCTGAAAAATGAGTGGAGAAACAGGATGACAATGCCTCTCTCCATAGGCCACGATGAATCATTAAATGGTTTGATGAATATTAAAAGGATGTGAATAGCTGGATGTGGCCTCCACAGTCACAAGATCTCAGCCCAGCTGAAGACCTATGAGAGATTTTGGACTGACGTGTCAGACAGTGCTCTCCACTACCATCACCAGGAAGGAATACCTTTCTTTGAAGAATAGTGTTAGATCGCTCCAGTAGAGACCCAGAGACATGTAGAAGCAATGCCAAGGTTCACTGAAGCTGGTCTGACAACATTTTATGTTGATTTTTTCTTTAATTTTACACTTGCCTGTAGCTGGTATTATTTGTATTTAAATTTACGAAATATAACTATTGGCTCAAAATTGTATTCATTGCATAAACCAGCCACCTGGAGTTGAAGTGTTGCATCTGACGCCTCATATATTCTGCGGGCTAATCCCTTGTTTTGTCGGCTCATCACATCCAGGAAGGAGTAATCCACATCATTTCCGAATCCAAGACAGAACAGAGACATGTTTCCTCCAATAGCAGAGCGCACATTCTCCTGGATCTTCAGGATGTTAGACTCTCCTTCAAAGCCACAGATTCAACTTACAAAAATCAGTACATTGATCAAACGTGCATTCACATATATATATATATATATATATATATATATATATATATATATATATATATATAGTAAATCATACGGTATGCACAACTCTAGATGCTCACCTGAATTTGGATTTCCATCAGTCAATAAAATGATCATATCAGTGCTCCTCTCATGGAGCCTGTTCTCCTGCCTGTCTTTGACCAGCATGTTCACTCCTCTTAACACTGCATCATTGATGTTTGTTCCTGGAAGTAAAACAAATAACAAACAGTAGAATGTATAGTATGAGAGGATATTTCTATCATTGAGAGATGACAGTGGACATTTGGCATAAAAGTTGGTATCAGTCCTTTTTCTCCTAACCTCCCATTTCTCGTATCTTTCCCACATAGACAAGGGCCTCAGCTACATTTTCCATGGTTGCTTTGCTAAGTGATTCCCTCCAGAAACTGATTGTGTGATCAAACTCGATGAGGGCAAAGTAGTCCTCCTCGTCAAGGTCTCTGAGGATGGCTTGCATTGCCTCTCGTGTCTACCAAGAGTTATAAGAGGTCAAAATGCGTGCATGTGGGCATCAATATATTAGAACCACATTAGCAGTCTCTCACCTGTACGATCTTGTTTCCACTCATTGATCCGCTCTTGTCAATCACAAACACCACATTCTTTGGGACTCTGTGCAGGTCGGTGGGAGCAAAGAAGTGCACAAAGTATCCATTCACAATCTGAGGGGAAGAGAGTAAAAATAAAGAGTAATATACATGAAAGAATGATGCAATCTAATCACAGATTCATCAGGTTTTGTTTTTCATAACATAGCATCCAGACAAAGAATGTTAACATGACTCTATAGTTCTACATCTGAAGCATGATTTAAATGTGTGTTTGGCAGATACTGAGTATAGTAATTATTGACAGCTGACCTGAATGTCCCCGAATCTTTTCACATGGTTTACATCGTACTTGATGATAAAATCTCCATCGATGAGTGTTCCATCACAACCTGGACACTTCCTCTGCTGCTCCAGAGTTGGTGAGAAATAGATGTGTGCCTGACAAGAGGATAAGTACATTCAGTTTAGCTAATTCTTAATTCACAGACCAGACATTTATCTATTATTTTTGGAATCATTTTGGATTTTGAAAGGCCTTTTGCAATAAATACCTTTTTGTCTGTGACAGTTTTCTCCACCAGGGGGAGCAGGTCGTTGGAGAGGAAGGTTGCAGTGGCCTCAACAAAAGCAATGCCCTGAGGCTCATAGATGTCTGCCACAATCTGTCACCACACACACACACACACACACACACGTGCACACGCACACACGTGCACACGCACACAAACACACACACACACACTCACACACACGCGTGCACACGCACACACACACGCCCGCACACACACGCCCACGCACACACACTAACAGGTTTAGGATTAATGAAATCACCATAAGGGAGGTTTTAATCAGGGGTATGGATTCACCTGAAACTCCTGGACCAGTGATTTGGGTTTAACTCGAGTCAGAATCTCATACTGGCCCAGTTTCCTCTGAAGGAGCTCCTCGTAGGTCAGAGTGAAAGTCACGTTACTTCTGCCTGCGATGTTGACAGAAACTGAAAACTTCTCCATCTTTCTCCCAGAAGCCCTGTAATGATAGACAGCCATTACCTCACCGTGATGTTCACACCTCTTCCCCGTGTTCAAACCATACTGTCACGCTTTTCAGTCTGATGTACTTGACCAGTCCAGCTGTCTGTCCAGAGGAAACAGCCTTCTCATATTGTTTCTTGGCTTTTTCTTTTTCTTTCACCTCCCCAACGTACACCTGACCTTCAATTTCCCTGTGGGGAGCAAAGACGGAGAACAATATTATGCAGCTAAGGCAAAGTAAATTAACTGTATCATTTGGAAAAATCTGCTTTGGAGCACAAATGTGAAAGGAAGCAGGGATAAACATTGTCCTTTACACAGATGGTCATAACACATGCAGGAATGTGGAGAGAGTGGAAATGGGAGTGGAGAGAGACTGACATGCTGAAGTTGGTGATGAAGGCGGTCTTGGGCAGCTCCACATCAAAGAAGATCTCCTGGGAGGAGTCTGCTTTGTTTAGAGCCTTGGAGGTCATGACGGTGTGAGCGAAACGAGACATCACTGTGCAGTCCACTGTCACACTGTACACCTCCACCTGAGACAGAAAGAAAGGATGACATTGACAGACAGAAACAATGATGAATATTGAAAGCCTATCAGAGGCACATCACATATAGCATTTTTGTACAGTGAACTACTGTAAGATCTGATATTTTTATTTCATCTTAAACTGAATTCCTTTTTTCTTTTTTTTTTCTTTTTTTATACAGCTGGGTCCAGCCCACACTTTGGTGTCTTGAATCATACCAGAGTAAATTTTAACAGCTTGAAAAAATGTTTAAGAAGGCATTATGTCACTGGTTCCACTTCAGTAGTGTTGTGATGAGTCTGTTTGGGCGAGTCAGCCTGGGTGCTGGGTAACCTAAGCAGGGATGGTGTGGATATTAAAAAACAAAACGCTTTTTCAGTCAGTACAGTTATTCTCAATTCTTTTTTTTAATCAATCCTATTTAGAGCCTGTTGACCTTTTCTTTTATCAGCTGGTTGCACAGCCTGTCAGTGAGGGACAGAAGCAGTGAAGAGTAGTGATGATCTGTTCAAGGATTACTGGAGTCAAACATGGGGAACCTGAATTCTATTTTTGACCAACAAATAATGAGGAAATCAATGAGTTTATTGAACCTACTTGATTGCATCTTGCGTGAATTTGCTTCCTTCAGGACATTGTTATGCTCTACCTGCCCATAGTTGCTACTCTAAACCTGTTATTCCCTCTGCTATCTGTTTTCTTATAATTTAATATGTATTTATTGATGTATTTATTACTGGCAATTACACACATGGTATTTAAGCTGATGGGCTTTTTAGTTGTTAGTTTGGTGATTTTGATGCTGCCACATAAAATTGCCCTTGCAAAATAAACAAAAATCACATTATAATTGTAAGATAAATACAATTTGATTATTTTCTTACCTCTTTGTCATCTATACTTCTTTTCTATACCAAAAGATAAAGAAAAAGGAAAGAATATTATTATTAGCTCTGAAGAATCAAAAGTTTAAACTGCACAAAGCTGGCAATTTCAACTCCCTCTGTTGCTTTATGCAGACTCATCATTTGAATTACCTATGCACAGTGCCTCATTAAAATATAGTTATGTATTTTTTGTTGACGTTTAAATCAAGTAACTAGAAATTGTACCTAATAATGATATTTAACAAGCACAAAACTTTTGTGAATATGTATAAACTGAAAGATGTAAATTTATAACAAGCTGTTTTGACAATAACATGGGTAGACTGTCTGTGAATCGTTTCTACCAAATACCTGCATTGATCCGACAGCTCTTCTTGTCTCCTGTAATGACAAATACAGCAGGGTTAACAAACATGGTGCCAGATATTAGGGGAAAAGAAAGTAAAACAAACAAACACTGCCTTAACATTAAGTGACTCTTAAGAAAAACTTGTGTGTCACACGTGCACATACAAAGGAAAACCTGGTAGGAATAAAAACGACTATAAAACTAAACAGGATCTAAGAACAAACTAATACTGATGGAGCACAGTTTGTGTCAAACTAATAAGAAAGCAGACTTGGCTAGATCAAATGAATCCTGGCAAAATTAAACTCCAACTATAAAACAATGTGATTTGAAATTTAAACCAAAAGGTAACAGAAGGTCAGTGTGTTACCTGCGGAGCTTCATGGTCCCTGGAGATGACCAGAGCCGCCCTGACCAGGCTGGGCAGCACAAGGCAGGCGCAGCCCCACAGCAGCAGCAGTCGAACACCCAGCTGTCCAGACATGACCAAACTTCCACTGAACACTGCCTGACTTCACCGCCCAGCAAAAAGCTCTCTGTCCAGCAGGAGGGACATGAAGCGTGACTCTGTGTGTGTGTGTGTGTGTGTGTGTGTGTGTGTGTATGTTGTCCTGCACTATTGACTATTGACCAACAGAACTGAGCTCAACGGGCAGGAGGCACTGAGTTAGAAACGCTGATGCCTGGAAAGCATAAAGAACAGGTCTGTGCTCAAGCTCCAAGTGGGTTTGTAGGATTGACACATAATTAGATGTTGCCAACATGACAAGCCTGACACAAGAGAGCCTCACATCGAATGTAAAAAATATCATACAAGCCACAATTAGAGACACGAAAATTATTATTTAGTGAAGGAGATGATTCCAAATCCAGCAACAGTTCATTATGTCAACTCATCGTTGTTCAATAGGGTGAAAAGAAAGTAAACACTATCTTTATATTTAAATAGACATGAGGCCAAAAATCAGTCAACTGTAGCATTTGTTCTTTCAGTTACTGCAAAACTCTTGGTTACACATGTATCAGGAGGTTTTTTTGTAATTGTTTAATGTTTATGAATAATGACTAGATGTGAAAATAAAACAAACATGTATTCATCAATATCAGATAAGTTTGCTGAATTCGCCCCTCAGCCAGTGCCTTCTTCCTCCTTCTGCTGGACTTTTTCACTCAAGAGCTTGTGCTGCTTCACTTAACATGTGCGTTTACATCACTTCCTATTTGGGAAGAAACAGTGGACTACTGTAAGAAATCAGAAAGACTCTTTGTATGTTTTTTTTAGTAAAATATTATCAGGAAAAAAGCTGAATAGTGCAGGTAAATGAATCAGACCACTGGGGCATGATGGTAAACAAATAAACTTGACTACAGAGTATGTTTGACAGTAAATTTCATTAAGTTAAAAAAAAACATGTTGACCAGGCTCAGTGGCCTCAGAAGTCTAGATTAAACTCTAACAAACATTTGGGTGCATATTTGCATTGATATTACTCTGAACCTTGTGATTAAACAACTTTATTTTCCTACTTGCACAAATGCAAGTACTCTATTTGGTGATTCATCATGAGGTATGGTATCAGTGTTGTGCAATAGACTCTGGTTCTATATTCAGTGATCTACTCCTGACAGAGCAGAGGGGCTAGTTGGGATTTTTTATTCTCAGCCAGGTTGCTTGTTTTGTTTAATGGCTGAAAATTTTTTGCATCTCAGCCAGTGTCAGGTTAACCCACCAGGGATCACATGGCAAAAATGTGCTGTTGGGCCCCGCTGGTCCCATTTCTGTGTAATGTGTCTATTGGTCAGTGTTATGTAGTTTGTTGTAACTTGATTAAGCAAACTTTCATTTATCACAATGCACGACGTATGCAAAATACATATACTGAAACAATAATTGCTTTAAAGCTATATTTTCATAAGAAGAGGACGTAGTTTTGCATAATAACACATTTGCAGTTACTCAGACCTGTAATAATAGATTGTTTGGTTATTGGTGGCAGTGCTAACAAGCTGATAACAAAACATTGACATATTATCACCCTTTTGGTTGTAACAGCAATTTTGTTAGCAAGGACTTGCCCATTTACATAATCTGGTAGGAGTAGAGCAATATTAGTATTCATTTAGAGTCGTGCATGAATCTAAAGGTGTGAATAGACAGAAAGTGCAGCGAATTTTTCAACTTGCACACCCTTCCTCCCTAAAGCTGAGGGGAACTGGAGGGTGAAGTGATAATTCTCTTGTGGTTTGTCACTACCAGTGCCCCCTTTCACTGACATGTAGTCATTGTATTCATTGTTCATGTAATGATACTGACTAGAGCAGATTTAAATTACCAAGGAAAAATAGAATTGCCACATAGTGAACCTGGAGTCTTTGTGTAGCTGAGGGTCTGGGGCCCCAAAGGTTTGTTGCCTGCTTTGTCTGATTAGTAGTCCAGTCTTAGTCTTAGATTTCTTACCTATGTTCAAAAGTAACGTACTTGTAATTTTACTGAGACAATTTTCTTAATTTACTGTAGACTTGATAAGAGATACATGTACAACTACTGTAAATGTAATGAGACTTTGCCTGTAAGGATCAATAAATGTTGAGATTTAAACTTAGGCTACCAATAAGACAACAATTAGTCATGTCCTGTCTATTTATATTTAACTCAGCCAATGTGCCAACAGAAGCTATGTGGCTTTATGATGCCTTGTGCTTGTATACATGCAGCAGAATTTAGCGCTTTCTGTTGATCATTGTGATTGTGCTGTTAAGACTCTTCAGTCTTCAAGTTGACAATTTTACTGATGATGTCACCTTCCATAATTACTGTTTACCTGCATTCTGGGATTTGCCATGTGTTCATTTCAAGCCCTTAATATAATTAGCCTCTTTTTGTAGTTTACTACTGACAAATAAAATTTGAAAAAATGACAAGAACTTCAAAACATGGGGAAATGATTTATTAGGGTAACAGGTCAGGTAAAAAACTAAACAAATAAGCTAATGTGTTAAAAAAAAAAAAAAAAAGCATTGTTATCACTGATAAATAAATGTTACGACTCATTCACAGCCCATCAGGCACATTAAAACCTGAGACATTCTCCATGTCCGAATCACTGTCCAAACTACATAGTACAATACCTGCTTACATAGCAGTTTAACACTCACTAATGGCAAAAAAACAAATTCATTACCTCTCCTAAACTCCAGTAACTTTTGATTTAAAATACGAAAAAAATACACTTATGCAGTAACACCATTGACTCAAAAACTTAAAGACTACAGTGTGTTTCTTGTGTGCTTTCTCTTTTATCCTGCAGTGTGTTTATTTGCTGAACACACTGGCTCCTGGAGCTTTGGCAGGAGGAGGGTTATGCAAGGCCGTCTCGGTTCCCGTCCTCACACCGCTGAAGACAGAGGGAGCCACTTTGCCCATGCGTTCTGAACGAAGAAAGAGACACAGATAGTAAAAGAAAACCGATGCTTTAACAAAGGTGTCTTCTCTACAAGTTATAAGAATTCCCCTCAGGTATCTTTGAGGGAAGTTTGTGAGAAGAGAAATATCCGCAACAGCTGTTTCTGTTTCATTTCACGTGCGTGCTGGTCTTGTGTTTAGCATTCAGCACTCGCAACTGCTAGCTCTACTCTGAATCCCAGTTGAAGAAACATGTGTTTACAGTGAACAGGGCCTGTCGTCTACAGCTCACATGATCTCTTTTAATCATTCGACTGACATTTTTTTTTTCAGTATTGTGAGCTATCTCGTACGTTGGACAAAGGATAAACGGGTAAATGTATATAATCTCTTTCTCCTCTGGTAGTATTCAAAAGGCCCTGGGTGAGTGAATGTTTGATTTTCATTTTGATTCTTACAACATACACAAATAGAGGCTTGAAATCTGTGGGACAATATTTGTGCCAGGAGCTGAAGGTCAAAGGGCATTAAAGCAAACCTGGGGGCAAAGTGTTTATGCTGGGTGGGAGTTATGCAAGTGCAGGATGGTTGTATGTGGATGGTGTAAGTTACTGCAAGCAAGAGCAAATGTTTAAGGCCAGCCACAATCACTCAGCATGTGAACAATGAGCCAGTAGTTAATTAAAACGGGATAAAGTATTGTAATGAAGGCAAGAATGAACCTGAGGTTTGCAGGTGAATAAGTGTTTGGAGTGTGTATGGAAAATTCTTTCTGAGTTTCCAACTAAATTTATCCTGTCCAGAAAATCAGAATGTGGGATATGTAGACAATGTAATAAAAACATTAACAGAAACAATACTTTTTTAAAATAAATTGTACAACATAGCAAAAAATTTTTTCTTCCCATAGTCTTTAGACAGGGTCACATATTTGTCTCAGCAGCTCACATATTCGGACAACCCACCAGACTTGGTCCAAGTGTAGCTATACTGTTGAGGAAGAGCAACCCAGGTCATTTACTTACAGCATGTGAATCTAATAATCAACACGTCGCAGCTCAGATGAATTTCCCGTGAAACGGGGCGTCGTAACCCTCGGTTGTATAAAAATAACACATAGAAGAAAAGCGCGCCTACGT
>CM029117.1:7782500-7815000 GCA_016859345.1 Istiophorus platypterus
TGTATATAAAAAACCCCACAAAAACTTAAAATGAGACAAAAGATATTCTAAGACCTTAAACACACAGTCAGAGCACATCAGTAAAACACAATCACAAACGTACTGCAGTGTTGTGCCTATAGACATACACTGACTAAGCTGATATTAGGAGGTTGCAGTGCGGTCCTTGCAGTCCTATAAGTTTAACAGCTGAAATGACTCTACCAGAAGATTAAAAATGGAGGGTTGCTGCAAGCATTAATGTGCTTCCTCTGAAATGAGTAACATTACAAAGTTTACAGTAGTAAAGTGTGTAACTGTGCTCAAAAAGTGTTAAGAGTCACATCAGTATATTGATTCAAACACTCTGACGTAGCACTTCCTCTACATTTAAGGTGATTCTGACCGTACATACCCTCACACACACCCTCTAATGCACACAGACGTAGACACACACGTAGACACACACATGCACCTCACACGCGCACAACCTCTAGGACTCACACACACACACGCACGCACACACACACACGCACATGCACACACGCACACGCGCACACACACACAAACACAAACACACACACACCACAGGCCATTGGTGTTACGTCTACATGAGAAAATGAAAACACAAAAACTTGGAATCTACATCAAGAAATACAATCAATTTTGAGGAAATGTTAAGAGTATCAGATGTAATCATCTCCATCAGTTCTTTTGTGGCCATTTCGATTTGTCCAACCTGATCCTGGACCACTGCTTCACAGTACCTTACAGCCTGCCATTGAAGTCCAAACAGTATTAAACTAGTGTTACCCTTTTCCTACTTCACTCACATTTAGGTTTTAACATTATTACATCTGCTCATGGTAGAATCCCTTTTCCCAAATAGTTTCTTTAAACAAACCATTTGCCACAGTAGAGGTGATGTCAAATGCAAAAGGGATCCAAAGTACCAGGTTAACTGCAAAAAAAATCTCCCAGTGTGTTAAATTAAATCCCAGGTTAGATTATTTTGGAGTCCTCCAGGAGTCAACAGTGAAGGGAATTCGATTACAGTATATTCTTCTGTCATCAAAAAACATCCAATGTTTGAAAAGAGGTTGACATGAGAATCTGCGGCGGTATAGAGAATGTATGTGGGCCTGTTTGGTCAAGAGCTACCAGAGGAAATTTGATCGTAGTAGTTTAACTAGGCACAGGGGTCAAACAGGTATTCCCATGCGAAGCTTCTTCTTCTTCACCGTCTTAAGGCCAGTTAACCGACGAACATCATCTTCATCCGACTCATCCATTTCATCATCTGCTGAGAAAAGGATCTAAGAACCAGAAAGAGAGAGAGAGAAATCTTAGGACTGAAAGGCTTGTTGTGTGACTGGACCACTGTAGAATTACAAATGACATCTTGCAGTCTCTCACACCTGAATACAAATCTGCCCCCTTTGCAGTATAGGTTGATAGAAAAATATTCAGCTTGGCTGGATGTTGTAACATGAATCATACATACATCCTAATTCTCAGACTGAAATTTTAAAAGACTTTACATCGCCAGATTTTCTGGCTATTGCCCATCTCTTTTAAACCCCTTCCAGTATTAAATAATGTAACTGAACAAGGAACTGCCGCAATTGTACCATGTAAGTCAGTAATTGGAATTAAGTTGCAAATCATGCCTGGCTTCCTCTCACTAAAATATTCTGGTATTCTGAGCGCTAATCTTATTTTTTCACCCAACAGCAGTTATTGCTGTGTTTCTGCTAAAGAGATGCCAGTCATTGCTCCCCTGAAAAGTGTGGTGAAAGTCTGGAAAAAGACACACGAGCCAGCCAGGAGTCGAACCTAGAATCTTCTGATCCGTAGTCAGACGCGTTATCCATTGCGCCACTGGCCCGCTGTGCATTCCTGCTACAGCGGAAACGAATAGAAGTGTGTCAGGGCAGCTCAGCCCATCCCCCAGCTTGCTTTCTGCTGAAAGCGTGCTCTCTCGGGGCAGCTGCCGCCACGAGTAGGAAATGAAAGCTGGCTTTTGTCTGCACTCATTTGACCCATTCAGATCTTAAAATTTCTTAATTTAGTAATTCACATAAGATTAATAAAGATCTGTAAAATATTGATAAGGCCGAGTTTGGGTTATCCTGATCTATGCCCTAAAATTGGTCGGCCCCAAAAACACTCCATCTTATACAGTATTTTTCCCATAATCCATATGCATAAAGCTGTGGTTCCTTTTGTATATTTCAAGTACAAGCCAATTAATGTTCCTTTTATCTATGTAGTTTTTTCAGCTGTCTTGGCCCTTTCATTGTTCTGCGGTGGACAAAACCCCTTTGACTGGTTAAGGACCATCGCTTTCAAAGCCCACACCTCCAGTTTGAAATGAAAGCTCTCGGTTAAAAATCTGAAGTCATAAGCATTTTTTTTTCAGACTTCTGCAGAGCCTGAGAAGACATTATATAACTGGTTTGTTTTTTTTAAAGACTGAGTGGTACTCATTTTGACAACTCAACTGAACCTCATGTGTAAAATTGACAGAGTCTCCCTTTAAAGTTACTACAATTCAAAAGCTGTGATTACTTTGTATATTTCAACTACAAGCAAAGTAATACTTATTTTATTAATGGGTTATTTTCAGATGCCTTTTCCTTGAAAATTACACAATGGAAAAAACACAATCTTATGTAAAAGCCTCTGATAGACCCTGATAAATGCAACATTGCATTTCAAACAACTTCAGACAATTCACTTCCCTTGATACTATTTGTTTTCAGAAAGTTTAACTCTACATAATTATAGTTCAGTGATATTCCATAACTAATGTTCAAATGCACAGAATGTGCAACAAAAGAATTCACCTAATGACTAAAAAGTGTATGCGTAATTTTCTACATGGTACAAAAGGAATTGCCGCAATTGTACCATGTAAGTCAGTAATTGGAATTAAGTTGCAAATCATGCCTGGCTTCCTCTCACTAAAATATTCTGGTATTCTGAGCGCTAATCTTAATTTTTCACCCAACAGCAGTTATTGCTGTGTTTCTGCTAAAGAGATGCCAGTCATTGCTCCCCTGAAAAGTGTGGTGAAAGTCTGGAAAAAGACACACGAGCCAGCCAGGAGTCGAACCTAGAATCTTCTGATCCGTAGTCAGACGCGTTATCCATTGCGCCACTGGCCCGCTGTGCATTCCTGGTACAGCGGAAACGAATAGAAGTGTGTCAGGGCAGCTCAGCCCATCCCCCAGCCTGCTTTCTGCTGAAAGCGTGCTCTCTCGGGGCAGCTGCCGCCACAAGTAGGACAGGAAAGAAAACCTGAAGCTGGCGTCTGTCTGCACTGATTTGATTGTTCAAATGTTAAAATGCCTTTAAAATCAGCTTTAAATTTCTTTCTGTGATCTAAAACTTCCTGAGTTGTGGCAAATTTACAAAATACAACTAGTGTGTATAAAGGTATGAATACTCCTGCATGGATAATTTGAGCAGGACCTGCAAAACAGCGTTAGATATTCTTGGATTCTGTTGAAAGAAAAGTTTTTAACAAAATTTAAGTCTTTTTTCAAGACCCTCATAAGTAAAGACCTGTGCAAAAATGACAAGCCTTTGCATAAATTGATCTAAAAGCTGAAGGTAATCAAAACAGGAGAAGTAAAATCAACAATTTAAAGACAGACCGCAGGAACAGGACCAAAGGTTGTAATCTGGCTTCGATTGTGGCATTCACTTGACCACTGTGACCGCTTCAAAGTGCAACAATTTAATTCATGTCTGGGTTGTTTCACATATACTCTCTTCAGACCAACACATTAGTGCAGATTAAACCCATATTTGCAGGTGATTTGAATTGTTCAAAGAATAAAAACAAAAATGTAAAAAAAAAAAAAAACAACAAAAAAAAAAAGCTTGCGAGCCAGCCAGGAGTCGAACCTAGAATCTTCTGATCCGTAGTCAGACGCGTTATCCATTGCGCCACTGGCCCACATTTGGCCCCCCACAATGCACCGATAACCACAGCCTGCATACCTGATTACTTCCTCTTGACTTATGTCTGACCTCCACTTCTCATTATCTAACCACACGGAAGGACCACATCACATGTTATGCAACCTTTCATTTTCATTCAAACGGCCAACTCCTCAGACATAAATATGCTCAAACTGTTCTGAGAAAGAGTGTGGTTGACACTTACTGCATGGGTGGGTTAGTAAAGAAGTACAGAAGTACATACACAAAATTACTTTTGTCTACTTGGTTAGACACACCAGACTCCATCACGCACAAATTCTCAAGCTTATTTCCATACTGCATCCCTAGTGGTCTAGTGGTTAGGATTCGGCGCTCTCACCGCCGCGGCCCGGGTTCGATTCCCGGTCAGGGAACAATTTATTATGTTTCCTACATATACTGAATTACAAGCAAGAAGTCAATACAGAAGAAACTGGTTTACTGAGAAAAATCACCAACCTGACTCCTAAAGTGCTGAAGATCGACGTAACTATGCAATTTTTAGCATGTTGGATACTAGTTCAGATCTAGTTTTCTAATGGTTACGAGTCGGTGCACATATGGCAGATTCAAAACACGTAGCAGCTCAGACTTAAAAGGCTGCATTTATACAGTACATGTAGAAAGGAAACTAGATTACTTATCAACAGCCTCTTTCTTGTAGTGTCTAGACATCGACAAAACTCTATTTGAAAAATTTAAATAAATTGAAATGATAAATAAAAAGATGATGTACTCCAATACTCCAATGCCACAATGTGCAGTGTGCAGTTTGCAACAGTGATGGGAGTGTGTGAGTAAAAGTGAATTCTTCGAACTATCACATTTTTTCCCCTCACATCAACACCATTATTAAGGTTTACCACAAACTATCACAAATGACAATTCACAGAAATGTGTTTAAATGATGTGTAAATGATAAAAAACTAATTCAAATCGTGGGCTTTTTGCTTCACAGTCAGGCAACCATAATAAATCCCGCAAAGAACGTCTCAATGACACAAGGATAGCCCTCCAGAGCACATATCACAACTTAAGATGTGCCGGAAACTGCCAAAAGTCATGCAACAAAGGATGTACAGAAAGAGTAAACCTTTTCTGCAAATAAAGTAAATCTAAAGTAATCTAAAGGAGTGATGATTATATTTGGCAATTGGCTGAAGGCGTTTTTTGAAGGGAGTTTGAAAGTTTTAAACCAGGCAATTAAAACTGAATGAAACTGGTTTGACAATGGTTACACTGATTAAGTTACAGTGGTTACTGTGCAAAACACTGGTGTGTGGACAACTCTTGTTTCCATATCAGAGTAAAAAGAAAAAGTCGGAGTAAGTAGTGGTTGAAATTCATTAGCACAACACAAAGTGTATTATGAGTGTATGTTGTATTAAAAGTGTTTAATGAGTTTGCTAGTGTCCTTACGTCTTTGGAAAATGGCAGTTATTTCTGCAAGAGCCGTGAGGGTGTTGTACTGGACAACAATGATCTAGGTAGGTTCATAGTAACAATTTTGCTATCACATTCGTAGTTCCAGAAGAACCCTACTAGCGTTACGGTGCCATCCTAACACCACAAGAGGCAGGGTTGGGCACATTGTCCTCTCCTTTAAAGGCCAGAAATCCCGACGAACATGACTTCAACATATGGAGAGTTGTCCCTGGGTGTATAGTGGTTAGGATTTGATGCTTTCACCGCTGCAGCCTTGGTTTTATTGCTGGTTAGAGAATGTCTTACTGTGTGGCAAGGAAAGCTGGGTTCTGGACTGCAAATTACGAGATGGTTTAGACTTCATGGGCTCCATGTATGTTTGTACACAAGAAACCAGACTTCTGTGATAAATCAGAGGGTTATCACACTAAGTGCCATTGCTGGTCAATACTCTTGAAATTGGGCTTATGGCGGACTGGTGTTATGACTTGCGGTGTGGGTGTATGAATGGTATGCAAGGAGCAGAGTGCTGTGTTGGACTCATTTTCTTCACAAAGCTTTTAAAGTGACTAGGACCCATGATCTAGGCAACCATAACAGCTCAAGGGCACGCTCCTCTTCAGATCGAGGGAGTGGTAAATTAGAACAAAGTGAATTTGTCGATAAGAGGATACCAATCAGTACTGCAGACCAGGAACGACTGAAAGTCAAGAGACTATTCTGTCATGGCAGTGTTTCAGAAGCCCATAGGAGGGCTTTTGGGGTAAAGAAGGAGAGGTAAGAAGCTATGTGCAACTTCTGTACCAGTGGTCATTTATCTTCAACTATAAAAACTGACGACGTCCAGCTAGTGATATTATCTTAGGAGACTAACCTCTGACTCTGAGTCATCATGGGACAGAGCTCTTCTGTAGCGCACCTTGCTATTCCCCCGAGAGTCCTCCTCTCTTTCCTCCAGCTTTGCTTTTGTCCTGTGCTTCTTCATAAGAAAATTATCAACCACCCAGAACATGAGGGCCTAAAGGAAGCAGAGAGAATACTGTGGTGAGTGATGTTTCCCTCATGTGGAATTGACATAAGTGATTTTTATATTGTTTACCAGAACTGGGGCGATTCTTTAACAGTCATGCACACAAAGGACAATGGCCATGGTATGAACAAACAGGCCCGATTTAGGTTATGAATCATGAAATCGCACAAGAAACTTGTAGTACTGGTGTTGCAGGAAAGCAACATAGGAACAGAAGACTTACGTTGATGAAGAACGGAACGATGAGCATGACGATGGCCAGTTCCAGGTCAGGATTCTCTATGGGGTTGAGGAGAGCCAGCTGCGACACACGTAGACATACACAAAAAACATACAAGCAAAGACATAAGCATACACAGCCACACAGAAAGCACACCTAGCCTTTCAAAGTCCAAATATCAGTGGGGCAGTCCGAATATATTTAAATACAATGGGTGTTCATTAAAGCAAACTCCACAAACTTGGAAATTGCCAGAAACTATTAGACATCATCAGAAAGTAATATGAGTGAGTGTTGACCATAAGTGTTAACTTTCTTGAAGGTTAACACTTTCTTGAAAGTTTTAGATTTGCCCCTTTTAACGCATATGATATTTGTTTCAGAATGAATCCGCACTTCATCCTACATACATATGGAGTTCAAACCTTTTTCCTTTCCTTGTTTGTTCAACTTAAATGGCAAACACTCATTCACAACCAAATGGGCACAGTACTACAGTGATTCCACAGAGCATGCCTTCCAAGGAGTACTAGACATCCTCGGTGGGCTACTGGTTAGGATTTGACGCTCTTGCTGCTGCAGCCTGGGTTTGATTCCTGATCAGGGGACAACTCTTGTCGGAGGCATGCTGTCTTGCACACAGTCTAGAGACACATACAGTGTCTTGGAATTCAAAGAACATGTATACACACACACACATGAAACCTGCTCACTGTGTGATAAATCAAGCACCAAAACATAGATACGTTTATTCAAGTCTGCAGTTGAGTCTTGACAAATTTATCCCATGTTTCTTTAATCATGCTGCCCTAGTAGTCTGATCACTTTTGCTATTTCTCCTCCTTCCCTCTAGGACTCTAAATCTTTGAGTAGACTCTACATTGTTTAGAAAAGCACTCCGGTTGTTTTTTGTTAATCAAACCTGCAGCAATACTATTTAGTGGGCCTTGTGTTAGCATCTTTACGAAGCTAACACAAGGCCCACTAAATATTTTAAAGTGAAGTGAACAAGACTAGAAACGAGAGCTGACTGAGCAGCATGCTGAGTAAGAGGCAGAGCTTCTCCGTGTAACCAATAATGTTTAGCCCTTGAGTGAATCTATGTCTTGTTGTGTTCTGAAAAATTACCAGACTTTTTAACCTGTCAGGATTAAGAAGCATGTTAATAATAACTCTCGAGATTGCTGCTACACATTTAAATACTTAGAATTCGTCTCTACCTAAACAATAAAATTATGTCGTCCACAGGCTCTAATTTCACCCGCTATCTTCTCAAATCATTCGTCTTTTTTCAAACCTTTTTCCACTGGGGAATGAGGAGGACCAGCATGATAAGGACTTTCTCAAACATCATGATGAGGATGTAGAGAATACACTGGCCCAACCACGCTGTGCACTGCACTGGCTCTCCTATACAAACATACACACGGGAAAAGAGAGAAGCAACAGATTACCTTCAAAAATTTCAAAAAAGAATGACATTGCAGCATTGCAGTACTGAGGGCAGCTACTGCCCTCCATTGGGCATCACAGGCATTTTAGAAATGTGCTGGAGCTCCCACTTTGCCACTCAGACACATGGTCCTTACCATATTCTCCAAAGCGCAGAGAATCCCACTGCCTCCACTCTACAATAGCACTGACGGCTCTCACCCCAGCATAGATCAGCAACATGCCCAGAGATGCGTCTAACAGGAAGTTAATGAGGTATCTGGAAGAGTAAGAAAAGTTAATGGAATCTGGATCCGCATTTAGAGTTTCCCTGCTGGACAACCTAGTGGTTAGGATTTAAAACTTCTTGTCTACAAGGCTACACAAGCTTCTGTTTAATAGTCTGTTGGTGATGAATCTGTAACTAGGGAAAACAGAAACAGTCACACACAGAATTAACTCACAGTGAGCAGGGATCCTCCTCTGTGAGGTCTGACAAGTAGACATTAGCAAAGTGGATGAACAGCATCCCTATGGCCTGTTTTGAGGTATCCAGGAACCTGCAGACACAGGACAGTTGATATTCTTCTGAGCCATCCATGTGATGGCTTCTCAGAGAATTGAATTTAAGATGGCTCAGCTGCCTTACCAGATCCTCCAGGGTCTCCTCTCATGTTTGGGCTCCCTGAAGCGTTTCACTGTGGAGGAAAGCATGTGCCAAACAGATAGTAGGAATTTACTATAGATCACACACACAAACACAGACATACGCAGAATCAATTTAACAGATTCTTTTTGGGTTTCATTTGACCGAGTAACAATTCTCCTTTGAGTTGTCAAATGTCCACTGAGCATTTGTATAGGTTTTACAGTCAAGCAATTACATAATCCAGCTGAAAATCTAGTCTTGTACTTGACATGTATAAGTTTTTGGAATGAGGGTAGATGTGACCTTTTTGAGAAGTTTAACTTTCAAACAAGAAGGCCAACTACTGAGACATCAAACCATTGCTCATCTCATTTAGCCTACAGGAACAGTAGCTATTGGCCCTGAAGTGAGGCAGAGTGCATGATTGTGCTAAATCTATGTGTGGATCGTTTGTTGTTGCAGAATGAAAACTGAGCTAGGGTAATATTGGTGTTGGTCCCAAAGGACGAAGAAATAGTGGCCCAGACGATAATTAAAAACCTGACCAAATATCATGTTTAGCAGCTGTAAAATGATTAATCAAATACCCTTATTTTCAGCTCACTCCTGAGTTAACAGGAAACAAAAATATTTCTTTTAAGATTCCCAAAAGGGACAAGTGGATGAACCTCTTCAATGTTCTGTAATCAAAACTGTACATCTAGCCTGACCTTTTTAACAGACATGGTAAAAATAAAGCTGTTTGTCTGAAATTAAACTGAAAACAAAAAAGATCTGTTTGTTACATTGCATGGAAGCGGTTTACATTGTGCTGGTTTGTGCTACCACTGTTCCCCAGGTAACAAACTCTGCAGCTACTAAATGTATATGTAAGTACATATGAGGTGTTTAAGATACAGGCTTTTTAGATGTTGTGAATTTAATGAATCCCTGTGTGTAGGGGAGTCTAAGGGGTTTTATGCATGAGGGCCGTAACGGAAAGAAAGTGAAACATCCAACACAAAAAGCTCTTGCTGTTTTTCACAATGGTGGCTTGTTTTTCCATGACAATCCCACTAAACTCTTGTGTTAACTGCTATGACACAGAGCTGCATGATGACATGGGAGCTTCAATGTCATGACATCACTGATTTATTTTCTATCTCTTACATTAAATGCGTTGTTTAAAGCTGTGACACCTAAGCTGGATGGTGACCTTGTGCATCAAACAATCTCAGCTCTCTAAACCTGCACTAACTGCTCAAGAGTTGCCCCTATATTTATTGATGTCTTTTTGTTATTTTATGCGTGAAAGCTATACTGCGAGCTATGACCTCAGAGTGAAAGTGTGACTTTAGACTGCACACACCCTGCATGCAGCTGGATGTGACGTGAACACAGGCGGAGGCCTCGGCCTCAGAGAGCTGCCTCCAGACGGAAAAAAAAAAAAATGCTGAACATTCCTCACTGCTGTGGGACACACAAAACTGAGGCAGCTCTCATTAGGTCACACAGCTGTCGGTGCAGTGCCAAACACTGACTGAACAGAACCATGGCTAAATCTTGACTGCAATGTTTCCTTGTTTATCGATACTTAAGTTACGCTGCCAAGTCTAACATAAAGCCACCTCAGCCAAAGAAGGAAGAAAAAAGAAATAGGGATGATGATTTACAGGGAGTGTGCTTAGTGGTCAAGAATTGTGAAAAATGAGTTTGAGCAGTGCAGAATGTTTTTAAAATGAATATATACTAGTTCATACCAAACACTCTCAATAAGGAGAGATGACAATGACTTTTACTATGAAGCAGCTGCAAGGTATATTGAATTAAAAGTCACTCGTGAAGTGTACCTTACATAGAAAACGCTGCACTTGTACAGGTTTTTTGCATGCTAATCAGTATTGCACAGATGAAATTGATGCTGCAAGCACTCATCACAATCTGAGTGAACTTTCAACACACATAATCGATGTAAGCAACGTTCTTTTCCCCTTTGCACCGATCCCTTAACCTTATGTTTGTTTGTGAACCCTTTGTGAAAAACACTGCTGTTTCCTATGAGTCATTTTATGACTGAATAATAGCCTGAGAGGGTCAAGTAGTTATTATATATAAGGAAAGGTCAAACACGTGCCTGGGAGTGTAGAGAGTAAGGAGCTTTTTATTGCCACAATCGACAAAAGGGAATTACCAGCTGCACTGTTACACTGAACTAAAACCCCTTTAGTTTTAAAGGCCAGAGAAAGCATCTCTCCCTCACCCTTGTTTGTCCAACTCCAGGAGTCAGGAGTCGGACGTTACCATCCCAGCTGTGATCAATATCGCATTTGATCAACCGAGGGATGCTATTGGATAATTGCCCGGTTACATCAGTAGCTGGTGCCAGATGTCGGACACACAGCACACCTCGAGCCATACTCACACATCAGCGTGCTGAAGGCCACCACGGCCAGAAGTCCCTGCAGGAAAATCCCGAACGAGTCCATCAAGGCGCCATTCTCACAGCCCCGGGTATCAGGACCCGGCGTCGGGCTGGAGGACGCCGATGTGTTGGTGAAGGACACGGCGGGCAGCCCCGCTCCTCCTGGACCCGCTGGTGCCACGTCCCGGAGCTGGGGCAGCATGTTGACCCCACTAACAGCAGCCATTGGACAGAAGAGCCGATCGAGAATAATTAACAAAGCCGGGGGCGGTAGCTACTCGCGCAGAGACTCCGTGGGCTCCCCGGTCCTCTCGAGCAGTCGACGGTCAGCTAATCGATACGTTAAGCAGGACGGTCCTCGGTGAAAGATGGTGGCATCCTCTCCCTCGCAAGTGCGCACTCATTCTCCTGTTTCAGACACCCACGAAGACATGGCCGGTTTTTGTCACCGGAGCAGAAGTGGAACCGTCGCACGACCCGGTTACTAGAAGTTGCGATAACGTGCTACGCGGCTCCGCCTGAGCCGTGCGGACACTTTAACACCGAGCTGCAACATCTGAGAAGAACCGATGTGTGCTTCAGGGTCCGAGCAGCGGAGGAGCGCTTTCCTCTTTCGACCTGGAATATCCCAATCTACGAGCTAACGTTAGTGAAAGACGTGCCGGTTGCACCTATGCCACATAACTACCGGAACAGACGAAGCCGGTGTAAAAAACTTAACTCAAGCGTGTTGTCCAAAGGCGAGGAAGTGAGTTTCTTTCAGACTGACAAACCTCTATAATAATGGCCAACAAAAAGCAGCTCCAGCGGCTGAGACGCTGCTATCCTCACCTACTTAGCTAGCCTCTAGGCTAACTCCTCAGTTAGGTGAAGCGAATACCAGGCTAGAAAACTTGCATTGTCTCTCGGACATTACAGAAACAGTCCGTGCATTAGGTATCTCCGACTTTAACGCGTTTATAAACAGCTCCTCTGTATTAAAAAATGAATACGACGAATAACTGCCGGTCACGGTTCGCGTATATCCAGCTGCTTCCCTGCCCAGCAGTGCCCACTCATGTTGACAGACGCAGTCATGTGACCTGCGTCGCAACGAGCTGCACGCTGGGAATTGTAGGACAAAGGCCAAAAGACGTCTGAAATTCCTCGTTTGGAGTTTTTATTGCAGTGTTCACTTTTAAATAGCAATAATAATATTTAAACATGAGATAAAAAGGTGTTCCGTTGTTTTGAGTACGGCTGTAACTACAAGCAAATAGGTAAACAAACAAAAAAAAAAAAAAACCCACTGAGGTTTTTCTCTCGCACAAAATGAAGCACAATACAATAAATCGCACTACAGGAACGGGTAGAAAGAGGAACAACTGATTTACAAAAACATCTTGAGAATATAATCCTGCTTCAAAATTGTCCATTTATTAAGTTAATGTTAAAAATAAGAACTATTCAATGATATGAAAGGGCTCAAATAATCAAATGTAGCTGAGTTTGAACCATTACTCCCCGTATGAGAAGGTTTAGGCCTATTCTGTGCAAATATAGCCTAATGTATATTTAGGGCATTTGCTCATTGCTTATGCAGAAAGTTAATTGCTCAATAGATTTTCTTTCTAATCACCCTGTTACACTAGAAGATATTTGATTATATACACTATTTACAAACATGCACCGTCATATTTGCATACCACCAACAGTACATGGTTTTGCTTGTGCTTGCAATACAGAATCCTTGCACTGTAAACTTGTCTTATACAGAAGCTTGAACAAGAAAGCAATTTGATCTCTCAGTCTCTCTCATCTCTGAATGAAGGCCCCATTTGCATCCGTTGTTAAGACGCGTCAGTATAGTATACGCGTGTGAAGTTTGCACTAAAATTAAATTCATCTTGCAACAATTCAATGTGACTGTTCTTTCAAATCTGCTGAAACCTGTGCATCTAGTTTAATACTGCCTATGGCTTCCAAAAAACTTGCACACTGTATAACTGTATGCAACTTGTAGTTTTATCTCTGTGCAAACTATTGTTTTTTTTTTTTGTTTTTTTTTTAACTACTGGGCTCAATGATCTCTTGAAACTAGAAACCTTATGGATACCATGAGTTTAAGATACAGCTTGTAGCTTTTGCAGTGAAAAAAATTATGGGAAAAACAATTTTTTTTTTAAGTGCTTCAGTGTAACTGGGCTGTTATGTGTGTACCCTCATCCGCTCTAAAAAGGTTGAACTTGTTTTTTCAATTAAATTAGACTTCAGCGTGAACTTGCCAGAATCACCTCATTTCTGACACCAGCAGACAACAGAAAATGTTGACTAGCAGATACCAAAGATTCTAGGGCATAGTATGAAAAATAAAAGCTGTGATTTAGTGCTATTTTCTTTTTGAGACAGCAAGGCAGCCTGGATGTCATGAATGGACACAACAGACTGATAGAGTTGTAACACTGGCACTCAGTCACTTTTCCTCATGAAGAAAGAGGAAATAAGAGGATATTCCAAGGCATTCAGAACACAAACAAATAAAAAGGCCTTTTTAGAACCTACTAGTTTCATCTTATTAGAACATGGCAAGAAACCAACTTCTTTCATCTTAAAAGCATATCCGCAATGACGCATTAGACTAAAGTCGAAATGTGCCGGATTTAACAAAGGCTTTTCTATTTATTTATGGCATAGAAGTGCCCTGAATTATTCTCCTTCAGTCTTCCTCTGTTCTATGGTTTCCTAAAGAGAATCTGAACCGCTTGTGACCAGATGTATCTCTTCTTCTTTGCTTTTTTTTTTCTCCTCAGGGATCAGGCAATATTACTTCATCCCTCTTATGTCCATGCTTGTCCGACACATGTGGTATATGCAGGATTCTAGAGGATGTCCAGTGTAAGAAAAGTTGAAATGGGAAAATACAGTGTTTTCACGGGATTAATACACAGAACAGAATGTAGTCATGTCCAATGTTCATTCTCCGTCAGCTACGTAGCAAACTGTTGATAAAATGCCAGCTTGACCCTCTCAATGTGATGGCACAGCTTGATGGCCGGTCCCAGCTTCAAGTCCATGCACTCCTGCACCGTCGGGAGGTTCAGCAGGAGCAGCGCTTGTCCATCAATCTCCTACAAACACATTTAAGTTTATAGGAGATGTAATTTTCTTTGTGTGTATATATATATATATTATATATACACACACCCAACATTCTATAGCTGTTAAAATGTTTTGATGTGTGATCATAGATTCAATAAAAGTGTATAATGCATTTTTTGCAGTAGAGGGGGCTTGGCTCTCATCCTAAGTGGCCATTAAGTCTTTGAGTATTTCCTACCTGATCCAAGAAAATCCTTGCAAGAGGTGCACAGTCAGTGGTTCTGATGAAGCGAACCACATCAGTAACGCTCCACTCCAGGGGGCTGGTGTCCAAACACAACTTCTGAGGAGGCTCAGTCTTTGAGGTCTATAAAGACACAGACAGAGCGAGTCATACAGAGACTGAGGGATCTCCCAACCGAAGCGGAAAGACTCACAGCTTATTTTAACCCTTACCACTGAATCTGAGAAAAGAGCTATAAGACTGAAACATTTCATTAAAGAATCACTAGCTATTTGAGTCTGGTTGATTTCCATATAAGCTGTTGAGAGCAAGTTCTGTGGCTTGTCTCAGAAAGCAGGGTTAACAAACTGATCATAACCCTGAACCCCAAGATGAGAAATTCAGAGTTTTTGGTTCCTGGACAGCTGATCCTAGTTAGTAGTCTGTATGCGGCATATATTCAAAAACTCACTTCTAATCTATATCTTGTCCAGTTTTTAAACGTTGGTCCTTTCAGCTGCACTATAATCACCCTCATTCGGAAATATCACAAAATCTACGATATGATATGATATGATATGATAACAATGATAAGGAATGTCCCATCAGTGCAACCAATCCGACCATGAGATATGATTATTCATAGATCAGAGTCTTATACGTCTAAAGCTTCAATCAGATTTTCTTTTTTTTAATTTACAGTGATTGATGCATGGTAAATGTTTCAGTGCAAGGAAACTGACTGACAACCAGACAATTATCTTTAATGTCCAGAGTCGGGGTGGTAGAAAAATGGGAGTGTGTGACAGACAGTTTATTCTGAGCTGTGAATGACATGTTAATATAAGAGTTGGCTGTGTCTGTCCTTATTGATGACTGACTGATCATAAAAGCAGTGACGTTAATAAAGATAGGTCTTAGCTAGCAAATTAATCTCAGGATTTCAATATTCTCCCAATTTAAACTTTTGCAAATGAAAGAGCTCTAATTTGCACTTTAATATTGACCGTATGAATGAGGAAATGAAGCACCGTGTCAGACAGCTTGTGCAAGGCTGGCAGGAGGGGAGGGAACAGAAAAAGACTTAGGGTTTGTTGAGGAAAATGTTCAAGTGTGAAGGTTAGGTTTGCAGAGTAAGATACTGTGGTAAGTGACTCAGAGTTAAAGTCATCTCAGTTTCTGAAACAGAAAACCCAGCGGTTCTATCATCTCAGGTTTAATCAATACAGTGTTTATTCACTAAATCCACATTCTGAAAAAGGACCACAGTGAAACAGAAGTTAGCATTTTGTTACCTTGAAGCAAGATAATGGGATAGAGGATAATGTGGTGGAAACATCATTAAAAATATTATTGAGATGGTTAAGTTAGGCAGGGCAAGGTAGTTATAATTAATGGGGTAGAGTTGAAAAAAAATGGATTTCTTACTAATAGGAATTATTCTAGCAGAAAGTGTTCATTACAGATATGCTGTTTGGAAACATTGCTATAAAAATACCAGAAGATAAATATTTTGAGGTGTTTTCAGAATTACCTGCAAGGGCATGGCATATTAAACAGAAGTTAGTTGTTCTTTTGTTTTCATTACCTTTGGTGATGGAGGGCGGTTCTCATCGTCAGAGAAAGATGGTGAGCGGGGTTTCCGGCGTCGGCGTGTGGGCCTGGGTGTAGCTGGTGGGGAGGGGGACGGCGTGGTGGGCTGAGACTTCCCGACAGATTGTTCAGAATCATCCTGGAGGTCGTCCTGCAACTCTGAGCCAGAGTCTTCACTCAGGGAGTCGTCTTCATCTAAATCTTCTTCCTCTCCACTGCCCTGTGAGCCAAAGATATTGTCAGAAACAGTATTTTAACACAGATTAAATTAAGGTGTTACTTTAACAACAATTCAACTTAGTCACTTATGCACAAGAAAATGTGTGCGTGCGTGTGTGTGTTACCTGTGGAGACCCAGCCGGCGTGTTGTCCACAGAGGCTGAGGAGCGTCTCTTCTTATGGACAAAGAGCTGCTTCCTTCTCTTCCTCCTCCTCCCCCTTCTCTTCACTCCACCCTCCAAGTTGGAGTGGCCCCCGGGTGGACGGCCAACACGTTTACTCTTCTTCTTACCGTAGTAATACGCTGGAGACATGAAAACATGCTTATTGTATTGCATGTTTGATGTGTCTGAAGGATTTTAAGATATTATTAGGAGAGGCAGTAATTTAGCAATGGGGTCATATTAATCAATCATACTGATTTTAATATGTTTCCTTTAATACATGTATTCTCTACGTGAAAAAGATTGTTAAATAGGCTGTTAAAGTCAGTCTGTGGAGAGCATGTGCTGTCTGGACTGATATGAAAGCTTAAGAGACAAAAGAGAAAGAGGAATCATTTGTCTGTTGCTATCAAATTGCATCAGTTTTTCAACCCCGACACTGTGGTGCAGCTGCAGTAAACATGTCAAAACGTCTGTGACTTTGTGTTGACAAATAGTTCAGATGCAAATACTGACACACAGATATATGTATATATAAACTTCTCATTGTTTTTTTGTGGACATTTAATTCAATTTCAAGCTCTTTCCCTCAGCTTCACAGAATTTCTATTTAGCACCTACGTACCCATTGATCATTTTTATTCATGAGCAGCACAACTGAAAAAAAATGAATATTTCTGAACAAGAATAAAATCAATGAGCTTTGTGCAGAATGAGAGCTAGTCTGAATAATGTTTCTAATTAAGCTCACAACTTACATGCATGTATTCATATTTCTATTCCACTGATAATAAGTCCTTAGCTCTTATGTTCACTGTCTTTACTGAGAATCTGATAAATCATTTAAAGGCTCAACAATCAGCTGACTGTAGTTGTATAAACCACGTACTGTATTTGGTCTTGGTGAGGACAGAGCAGTTCTCAGAGCAGCGCTCCAGAACCATGCGAGGTCCAAACAGGTTCGGGCAGCACTCTAATTTGATGCAAGTTTTCCTGCAGAAATCTGCCACACGGTCTGCAGTACGCACTATTTCCACAGTGGCCCGGTAACTCTTTCCTTTATACCTGAAATTTCAGGAAAAGCAACGTTGAATAGTGAAGAAATTGTGAAGGATCTTTCATATATCCCCAGAATACTAAGTTGAAAGAAGTGATGGGTAAACTTTCAAAGCGAAGGCTAAATGTGTCTGAGTCTTCCCACTTATCTAGGCTTCTGTTATCTTAATGTTTATTCAAACAAGGTTCCTACAACCAACAAGATCTCCCTTAAAAGGGCTGTCAGCTAAATAGCTACTTCAATGTAGTATCGGAAACTTGATCCAGGTGTCCAGATATTTATTTCCACTCATGCATATAAGTACATTTCTAATTCAGCATGTGTCCTAAATATTCCAGCTGTTAACGCTTATTCTATTCCTGCAGGTTTTCTAAAGAGTGGAGAATTTTCATCTGAGGATTAAATAGTGTTTCCACTCACTTGGCTTTGAGTGTCTCTCCATGGCCTTGCCAGCGGCTCTCCTGGTCAAGCTGCAGCTCTCTCAACACGCGGCTGGGCTTGTATGCTGAGTTTATCAGCAGAGTCAATACCTGGACACAAGACATGCATAGAAATGCAACAGATACAGGTTATCCACTGGTCGGTGTGCTGTTCTTTAATGGTGCTATATGTAGCATTTTAGCACTATCCTCAAACAAATGAAACTGTTGATGGTAATAGATTAGTCGTCTTTACTGGCCTCCACATTGTGTGGAACTGGATATCAATGGATAATATTATTTCATGGTGGGAAGGGCACTGTTTTACCACATAAACCAAAGGGAGAGCTTTTTTTCAATGAAAGTGAACCAAATCTATCTGTATAATGGCACATTGTAGATGATGATTTCGTTTGTGTCAAATAAAAATTCAATGGAATCGCAGCTAATGGAAGAAAAAGATTCTCCTTTCATGCTAATGACTCTGTGACTTTGGCACAATAGTGTCATGACAATCCTTTACATAACTGCTGAGACATTTCAGCCTGGACCAAAGTGGTGGACTGACTCCTCCAGACTGCCATCCATAGTTTTATGCCACTAGCATGGTTAAATAATGCTCAACACATCAACATCAACTACACATATATTTTGTTCATACAAGGAAAGCTATACTAGCCTTCTCACCTCTTTGAGCACAAGGACGCAGTTTCCAGGGCCGATGAACTGAGGCAGCTCAGCGATCCGACCCTTGTTAAGGTAAGGTCCCGAGAAACAGCGGTGGTTGAAGTAGATCTTGGGACAGCAGTATTTCCCGTTCCCCTGTCCTGCACGTGGGCAGAAAATGAGATAAAAATGATGGAACAACAACAGACAGTCAGTAGACATAATATATCACTGTCTGGGAACCTTCAATGAGACCTGAGCCGTAGCACTCACCTGTTTCTGACTGGTTGGCCATCTGCTGCCTCACAGTGTCAGGTGACGAAGACTTTGGTGGAGTTCGGCTGTGAGGAGATGAAAACTGAGTCAGATGTTGAGAGGCGCTCGGACTCGATCCCCTCAAACCAATAAAGCAACCAATGCCCCCACCCTTCCTCATATACTCACTGTTTCTCTGGCTGCACCACAGCGATCTTTCTCTCTTTCTCAACTGAAAAACAAAGAGGGAAAAATTTGTACCCAGTCACACTATTACTGTCACTAAATTTCACTAATTTTGAGGTCAGAGTAAAAAATAAATAAATAACCAAAGACAGCAGATGTGTAAAGACCATGGGTGTCCACTAAGATGGCCCATCTTGCCTACCCGAGGGTTTGATGGGATAGACGAGTGAATAGCCATTTGTCTCGCACCAGCTGACAGGGAAGATGTCAAGGGAGTCCACATGAACTATCAGCTCTGGCATAGGCTGTTTGAGTCCTGGACAAACACATGTAAACACACATAGACAACGCATAGTGAGCAGCAGTAAAAGTATCACAGATGAAATTCTGGATCAGCTAGCGAACTCCAAAGTGTTTGCAACACTTGTGTCCATTTCTATGACTTCACAGTAGTTACACATCTTGAATGCCCTGAAAAACCTATTTTAATCTAACTTCTTCATGTGAGAGTTGTACTGTGTTGCCCGGGAGATGCAACTGTCAATCATATCTGATCAAGGTTTGGGCTGCTAATCTTACAAACTCTGTTTTAAACTAATGAAAATTTTTGCATCTTTGAAATGAGAAGCTGAATATCAAAATGTTGTGAGAGGCGTGATACTTATTTTTGCCTCTTATTTTTGCCTCTCTTCTCAAAAACAGAAATTCTGCATATATGAACTGGATGTTATGTTCAATAATTTCCATTTCTTAAATCCCTGTCTTTTGCAAAATCATCTCCTCAACTACGAAGCCAAGAGGTTCAGATTAGAACCACATGGGTTAATGCTCTACATGTCTTTGTCACAAATATGCAATTGGACTGCACAGAAATTATACTTATGATTTTTTGAATCCATTTTTATCTAGTAAAATAACCTTATTCTTAAAGTATCTAAACTCACCTTCCAGACTGAGCCAAATGTATTGCCCTTTGACCCTGGTAACTGTTGCCACATGAATGTTCTCTGGTGACAGCGGGTTGACAGCCTCCAGTTTCATGGCCTCTTTGAAGCTGTGCTCACACTGCTCCTGGCAGGTAAGCAGAGGGAAAAGACCCTTGTGAGAGCTATTTCACACTAGTGGATGTTTGCGTGTTCTGTCATTTTTATCCACTTTGAAATCGCCATATATTTTCTGTCTGATAAGGGGGAGAAAAGTCACAGTGGACCAGCTGTTTACAACCAATCGCACTGTAGAAGCATAGTCTCATCACTAGCATTTGATGAATCTGTTGGTCAAATGGAAAATTTGACTGACGTTTTGTCTTTTATGACAGACAGACATTTCTTTTGTCATGGGATTGCAGTATAAAACATATTTTCTCCAAGGTTGAAATTACAACATTTCTCCTATGAAGCACAGCATTGAAATGAGCTGTGCTCATCCTGTGTTTTCCAACATGAGGCTGATCAGTCCTGAACTCTTTCTGCACCAAGCCTAGTGATTTGCAATATGCATGTGCCAAGCTGTTACACAAGATCATGCTAGATATCAATTCTTTTTGAGGAATATTGTTAATTTCTGTCTCTTTTTCTTAAAATTTGAATTATCTGCTCATTAGTCCTTTTAATGAATCCCTTTACATTACATCACATTTAATCTGAACCAAATATTTAATATTCTATTTATTTATCTATTTATCATTTAAAAATATCTCTTGAGTAGTCCGTAATGCTGCTTAGATAATATAATCCAAGTAATGGCCAGGAGGTTTCAGCTTTGATGGGTTATTAATGGTGATCACAAATCAAATCAGTTTCCTGATGCACACTGCAGCCTTACACAACAGCAATATAATAATATTAATGTGCAAAAAAATGCATATCATATTTTACTGTCACTTTGACTATGACCGGTGGAGAACACAAAATGCAGTAGCAGCTGATTAACAGCTTGTCCTGAATGACTCGATTTCACTGCACAGCCCTTGTTACACGTGCGAGTCGAGCCAAAATCAGATCTTGTACTGCTGGGCAAAGGACGACGCTTGTGACACTGAAGCCTGACCCATGTCAAAGCGGTGTGAAATGGGAAAAACGCAGGTTTACTTACAGTTGGGAAGCAGTGCTGAGGAGCAGCCTCGGCCTCACACTGTTTCAGGTAATCAGCCCAGTCAAAGTCTGGACCCTGGTATCCTGCACATGATGAAATAAAGAAAGAAGGAAGAAAGAATGAACAGAAAGAGATAAGAAAGGCCAGATAAAGGAATCAAATAGCCAGCAAGAGAGGCAAAGGCAGCATGAGTGATCTAATCACTGCCTTTCCTTTCTTTCTGATATCACAAATAATTGATAAGGGGGACAATATTTGACAAGGCAGACCTGGTGGGGGGCTGAGAGAGAGCCCGTTTTTGAGGCTCCACTGAGCAGGGAAGATCCCTGGACTGTCTCTGTGACACAGGAAGGATCGGCCCGCACCTTCTGACTCCTCAATACCACAAAGGTCGTCCATTGTCACCAGGAAGTACTGCTCATTGACAACCTGAAGAAGAGAAGAGGTCAATTTGAGACACTTCCATACATTCTCAATTGACAGCTGCAAAGTCTTCACTATAAGTTTTACTTCTGAGGAACACTAAAGATAGTGTCAAGCTGATTGCAAATTAAAAAGAGATCTGTTGGCCTGAGTGGTTATAGAGCAAAATTTAAATACAATTCAAATGAATGGCACCTCAGCCATGTTGTAGCATGTGGGGTGATATTTTCTTAGCTACAGATTAAATGCAGTATGGTACTGAAGACAGAAACTATAAATATCTAAGACAAATAAATAGATAACAGGAGAAAAAACATTGCAGCATAGCAGAGACAGATTTGATAGAAAAGCCTGTTACCTTGGTGACAGTGGCAGGTCTGATGGAAATAGGAGCAGCAGGGTCAACAGCCTCCAGTTTCATCCCTTCCTTGAAACAATGAGCAGCGATGGCAAGCTGATCCTGAGACAAACAACATACACATACATACAGTGACTTTCAAAAGCTCAGCTCTAAAGAAATGTTTGAGTTGCCAGTTTGGAGGAGAATGTCACAGCACTTTGCTAAATGCATAATTATCTAATCGTAACTGGTGAATAAACAGAAAAAAAAAGTTTGCTTCAGGAAGGACAAACAAGAGGAAGGTTGGCAGTACCTTACTGAACTCTGCAGTCAGAGCTTCATCCTGAGGCAGGTCACTGATCCTCTGTCTCACCTCCTCCCACTCTTCCTCTGACCGCAGTGCCAACAGATCTGAAACAAACAAGTACATACAAATCAGGTGCTGCAGAGCAAAACCTTACCTCCCTATGACTGAGGTATCATTTCATTATCAATAAGATTTTGAAAAAAAAGGTAGAAAATCTGAGTGAATTTCACTCTGCACCCTCTCTTATTTGAATGGACCGAAACCTGTATGTCTGGGTTTATATCTGCAAGTCAGCTTGTTCTTATCTGCTCCTCCAAAAAGGTCCACACAATTAATTAAACAGGCAAAAAAACAACAATCAATGTTGTCCTCCAAAATTTCACAAGCACAGAACACAGAAACTTCTTATCTCAGGGCACTGGGTTCCAGGTAGCCTTGTAGACAAGACAACGTGCAGAATTAATGAGGCTGAACTTCAGTTGTTACCTTTCATTTGATATAAAAAAAAACATTTTCTTTTCCCTATTATTTTTTGAAATGAGAAAATACAATATAAAAAGCTTGCCTAAAGGTATACCTTTAACACTATGATTTCTTTCAAATCAATTTGACTACCCACTACATTCTGTCAATACCTTGCAAAAGAAAAGTATCCAGGTATACTCCCTTCAAATATTACAAGAGCCTAGTATTAACTAGGCTGTAGCTTTAGTGGCACCAGAAGAAAGATCAGCTGTGTCAGGAAAGAGATACATCCTCCGGTGCTTCTCACACCTAGTATATTAACAAACTTTGTTCACTTAAAAACGGCTAGCAGATCGTGGCCCTGAAAACAATTATCTGTCTAATCCTGCGTGGAAAAAAAAAATCAAGAACTAGTGGGATATCATTATGTTTTGAATATAAGTCTCTTATATTTGCTCACTATGCAAATATAAGATCTATATAGATACAAAATGTAAAAAATATTAATTTACCCTTACATAATATGAATACATATGATAAAAGGGAAGATATGATTGAGTAAGTAGTAATAAACATGAAATATTGACTTTTTCAATAATTAGTAATAAAACATTAGCTGTGATGCAGGGATTCTATATAAAAGACAAAATGTAATAGGTAATAACAGGGTTATATTATGTAATTGGACATGTAACCAGTCCAAAATTGCCATGTGATGTTTTCTTGTGTCCTTCCATAAGAAACGATTACTCAACCCTGCTTTGGCAGTAAACCTCAAGATCTAGACATCATTTTTTCCTTTCTGACCCATGTCAGTGCTACTGACCTGAGGGAGGCCTGAGGGTGCAGCCATGCTCTTTGGCCCAGCCGGCCGGGTGGAGACGTGGGTGGAGGTAAAAGAGCCAGACAGTTGCTGGTGTGTCTGGGAGGCCCTCTGTGCCTACCAGGCGCAGCTTCAGCCGCCCTCCTACATTCTCCTCCACTTCAGCAGCCCAGGCCAGCCCCAAGTCAACACTGTCCTGGAGCTCGACGTAGGAGCCTGCACACAGGAGCTCCACTGGGTCTCTGCCACGCTGGGGCTGTGGTGGGGGTGGCAAATGAAAAGCTAGTCACACACACACTTACACAAACACAAATGAGCACGCGCCTAGGCAAGGCGAAGAATTTCTACTAGGAGAGAATGCACTGCATGACTAAATGGCAGAACTGAAGCACGGTCACTGAAAGCTAACTAATGGCTCTAAAGAATTTCACAGGCTGTTCCTACAGCAAATTTGCTTTCAGCAGCACAGCCTTGGTGCCGTAAACAAAAGCTCAGAGCCTTGTTTTTTGCAGACTTCGGGGCTTCAGGCTATGCATCCAAGACTTCATAACAAATATCATATTCAATGCAAGTTCACATTTATTCCATTTCAAAATGGGAATCACAAACACACAAAATGCTTAGAGGTTTAAGTTTAAACTGTATACCTACACCTTTGTCTGTGTGAGGACCAGTTTGAGTTTGAGTAGACCTTACAGAGTGAAGACACTGTAGGAAAGTGAGGACATTTTGGCCAGTTCTCAAAACTTCAAAGGGCTGCTTGAAGGTTAAGAGCTAGTTTTAGGGTTCAGGTTAGAATTAGGTTAAGGTTGCAGTTAGGAATTTCCGTTAGGCATCCAGTTGTGATGGTTGAGGTAAGGGGCCATGGAATGCATTATGTTAATAGGTATCCCCACACATTTAGAAGTACAACTGTGCAAATAGGTGTGTGTGTGTGTGTGTGTGTGTGTGTGTGTGTGTGTGTGTGTGTGTGTGTGTGTGTGTGTGTGTGTGTGTTTTTGTGTTTGTGTGTTAAGAATCCCGTTTCTGATTACCTGAGGGTAGAAACTGTCAACTTCATGTTTTTCTTATGTCAGCTGTACTTAACGAACTTGCCCCGCCACTTAGACAAATATTGGGAAAGTCTGAATTTATTGTGACAGCCTCAATTGATTTATTTACAGCGCCATGTGTTTTTGAAGTTGTTAAATTAATCCTATCAGTAGCAGTAGAGGAAATCGTTTTTGACACAGACAGAGACAAAGACTAAAGCTCATGCCACACCCTGGGTGTGGGTGTATGCTAAGGAAGGACGCCTGCCCCGTTCCCCTGCCTTACCAATTCCAGCAGGTTGGCAGGCACACTGCACTCCTCAGCCAGGGCCCTTTCCAGCAGAGCTTCCCAGTCCTGGTGCTTCTCACGCACACCTGAGGTGGATCATACACATACAGTGTTTAGTCTATTAACCAAACAACCACATGGGCTCAGGATCACACACACCCCACTCTGAGCTTTCTCAGTCAGTCATCCTTAATCACAGCATCAGCTATAAAGCAAGAAAAACTACAGGATTTCATCATACGTAACAGGCTATCCCTGCATCTTTCATTGTAGTCCCTTACCTCTAGTCAAAAGAAACCGTGCAAGTTTTTGAGTATCCATGGGTGGATTAAAGCTCTAACATTTAGTCTCATAACTAAAAAACACAGCCTGCTGACCCAAGCCATGCCTCACCCTCAGGGGCCCTCATGGTCTTGCCATGCTGGCGGCTCCAGCCCAGCGGGTGGAGGTCTGCCGTCATGATGTCACACCAGAAATCAGCGCGCCGGTCATCCTGGTATCCCTCGTAGCGTAGCAGCAGCAGCTGGCCGCAAGTGGTGATGATGTTGGCCACCCAGTAAGGGCTGTCGGCCTCTGAGCGCACACACACCTCCAGCTTCATGCCTGGGGTCAGTCCTGTCTGTAGACCCTGGTCGACCTGAGACAGGGACAGTAGAATGGAGAAATATGAAGTCCGTCATTTCATTGAAAAAGTTGCAATCAAACAACAATTTCATGTGTGTAATTTCTCCTAACTAGCATAAAAATATAAGACTTTTATTTCATGATACAATTAATTTTTACTCTGATTAAAACAACCTGCCCGTCTGCAGATTAGAATCAAAGTGCTATTTTTAGAGGTGGGATGGTGTAAAACCCGATTCATCTGAACCAATTTACACATTTCTAAAGGCTTTACTCACTGACACATTCTATGCATTTGATTCATGCTCTGACATTTAATACATAGTTTGAATCCAACTAGCGGTTACTTTAAACTTACTGAGGAGGTTACACTAAAGCTTACTAACTGACGATGGGTAGATGGTACAAGCTTATCCTGAGATGTGTGTTAGCTGTGAAGGTTGTCAGAACCCACATGTTTGAAGGCGTGATGGGGCACAGACACGGTTCCAGTCTCCTCCAGGTAGTCATCCCAGTTGAAGTCACACACATCCTGAGCAGAGTCTCCATCTGGAGCGAGCACACACACACACACACACGCACACACACGCACACACACACACACACACACACACACACACACACACACACACACACACACAGAAAACATTGCTCCTTTCCAAGCCGCTTTCCAACATTTTATCTTATTCATTTCATGCAGCTGCTCACAGAGTAGTTCTTACCGGACTCCAGTGACTCCTGACTCATGCTGGTGCCCCCTCAAGGCCAAGACAAGGAGCTCTGAGGAGGAACAGAGGAGGATTATTATTATGCTGTGAGAGTAAATGAATGATAACTAGTGCAAAACTCTGGTAAAACAGAATGTAAAACACTGAACTACCCTGCTCACAGTAGTAGCCGTAGATCTCAACATTTATCAGTCCTATCAGAGCTAGCAACGGTTTTCAACAACTGTAAGATTAATGAGTCTGGTGATACCGCTGGCGTGTAACAGCCCGCTCAGCACTTCACAGGCCACACTTTAACAGCAAAACGTTACACAAACAACTGGAAACCATGATCAAGACTTTCTACAGCTGGCTACCATACCTACAAAACACCACATCTATCAGCAAACAATATGTTGCTACAGATAATTGAAATATTACGAGCCAACATTCAAATAAATTCATATACCAGCAGTCATGACACTAACTAGCCGGAAAAACAACAACCTTAATGCCAAGCTACAGACTTGGGAAGGACAAAAATTAGCTTTCCCTTAAAAACCCTCCTTCAAGGCCAGATTGACAAAAATGTGCATTTCTTTAAATTCTTCGGCCATCCTGAAATCAAAGACTGCTGGTTCTGATAATAAAGCTGTGCAGATACAACATCTTTAGCTAAGTTAACACATCATTATTCAAATGCTTCTATCTGGTCCTGGTCTTAATCAATACAAAACAGAACAAGAGGCAAATAAAATCACAAATTACAGGCTGCGTATTTGTTATTCATTAGGGCAGCACAGGCTATCACCCAACTAACACAGCAGATGGTATGTGATCTGGAATTATATTAAACTATGCAAATCTCATCCAGCCTCACCTCTACTTGCTAAACTCATTAGGCCTCATCTTTTAAAAACCGTAATCTGATTCCTTTTCCTGCCCTGATGTAAAGACTCAAACAGTGCCTTGACATGAAAGTCTGACACATATAACTGAGCCGAAACATTGTGAAAAAGCTGATGAAATGAGTTAATACAACAAGAGAGATGGCATGAATGAGAAAGAAGGCAACGCTGGGCGTGACAACAGTGGAGAGAGCGGTGGATGGGATGCTGAGGAGAGCTGCTCTGTCACGGCAGCTCCATTCAACCGGCCTGTCAGGCCCGTCTTTGTCATGTCTGACGTCTCTATTAAAACCAGGGCCGCCATCAGAATCCACCCCCTCCCGACCACCGGACTGCCACTGCGACCCCCGTGCTCTGTCGGGATCAGCACCGCCTTTCACCCCTCGACCCTGCCCCAGACTCCCTCTGTCTTTCTCCCCCTCCCTCCGACACATACATACACACACCAGTGGGCCTCATTGTCCCTTGGGGTCACACTCCTAGCATAAGAGAGGGAAAAAAAGAGCAGTGGACACAGGAGTAGAATGGGAGAGCTAAACTTAAGAGGCTATTTTTCAACACCTGATACCCATATTTTTACATATTTAGATCATTTATGAGAACATTTTAAGGTGATTCTTTTTCTACTTCTGATATTTCTACCTATAAGTTCCTTGGACCTTTCTCTACATTCAATTGCATGGCTTTTCTATTTTTGTGAATGTTTTTGATGCAATTTAAAGAACCTGAGACTCAGTCTTCAGTCCTTCTCAAAAGCAGCAAATAGTGTCTGTGTTTGGGTAATGCCTCTAAGTGACACACTGATTGCAAGGTTTCTGACAACAATCGAAAGAGCTAAAGAAAGCTTTGCTGTGACTTATTTAAACTGTAGGTTTCTGTGGCGCTTAACTTCGTAGTAGAACACAGGAAGAAAAGCAACTTCCCCTGTTTCATATACAGTTAAGTGGTCTGTTTTGGACCACAGCGATCAGCAATCAGCCTGAATCTCTCTGCACCACCCAAGATTCTGACTGAATCTGAAAGAGAAAGGGACTAACGTGTGCGCACACACACACAACCAACCAAGCACTCACAAACAACTAAGATCCACACTACATCCTATATACGTGCTCTTACTGAATCATATTCTCATCAGCACTTAGCATGCAACTGAGCATTTCTAAACAAGCCTTCCTGAACCTCTGAGGTCTCTGGGCAGGAAATGCAATCTGACAAAATACACATTTACACACACTGTATGGCTTCTCCAAGAAATAAATAAAATGAAATTATCTGCTGAAACATTTCCCATAACGCTATTTAATGCCATCTGCTAGATAACCAGTGGATGACTTTACATTATAAGCTGTAATGTAGCAGAAAATTACTATGTCCTCCTGTTAGCGTCCACACTCTAATATAAACAAAACCTATTTTCAGAAAAGCACTTATTTTCTTTTCTTTATAAAGATATGTGATATGAATTTGTAACACTAAAAGGTTTAAAGAGGCGGTTCATCCAGATTACAAAAATGCAGAGCCATGCTATGTAGTTCCGATTTTTATGGTTCATGGTTCTGAGAAGTTGGTGTCTGAAATTTTTGCCCTCACCACAATATAGCGGAAATGAATTGCATTTTTGGAAGCTAACAGCATTAAAAATTATATTAAAAAAATCAGCAGCATCCTGTTTCTCAAGAAACTCTGTCGACTTAACTCTAAATGATCATCAGACCATGCTGTCAACAGTTTTCAGATTATTTCTTCTTTAGAAAGTAGTTCCGCTGAAAACTTTACGGGGAATTGTCTGTTATTTATCCAGATTAACAGGGAATTCGCTTCTGGAAAAGGATGCAGCTGCTGCTGGTGAATTTTTCAACACTGTAGGACCACAGAAAAAAATGCATTCGCTTCCATTTTATTCAGGTGGTGTCTCAACATGCAGCACCATAAAACCAAAGTCATCAGGCTGATGGGTCAGTAACACTAGAGGTAAATGGAAATGCGAGAGTACGGGTTTTTGTTGTTGTTTTTTTTTTTTAAATCTGGGTAAAATGATTCCTAAAAAGGTTGGTAAATAAAGCTGAAGCCAGGTTTGAACTCCGTGTCACTCCTGAAAATTATGATAGAATTGAGATTCAAATTATTATACAGCATAATGCGGGTTTCCATCAGGTTTCTTAAGACACCTGCCAAGGTGAATCAAATAACTTTGAATGCATTAATGTGGACATTGTGGTTGGCAGAAAAAAAAAGAAGCTCTGGAACCCAACACATTAGAGTTGGCCTGCTCGTTCAGTGGTAATCCACCAGCTCTGCCCACCCTGGTTTAACTTGAGACCAAACAGAATGTAGCACAGAAAAAGAAAAGCACATTTCTGCCAGACAGCACGAAATAATAACCACAGCATTTCGTTCAACTGCTCCCCTCAGTTGCAGTATTGCTGCTGTTTGCCATTGCATAGCGGCACGTCAACCGGAGCAGCGCTGCCAGCGGATCACTCAAGTTGCACAATGGGGAAGTTAGGAGGCTCAAGAAAAATAGGTTTGCAATAAGTCAACGTGGAATATGACAACAAAATGACAACCGGGGCATCGTCCTCTACATCAGCCCTCACAAGAGGAACTCAAGGCAAACTCGATCGAGAAGCAGTCAACAAACGAGTTTATTCAGCCTATTTGGGTGAGAGCTACGTAGAAACACAAATCGGCTGAGGTCGTGCAACCTTCATTATGTAAGATTTCGACATTATAAATATCCTGAGTTATTCAAGGGTAAATCGCTGGAAATTTCCACACAATCCTTGAAGTGTAAGTACCTTCAGGTTGCACTGCTTGTACTGAGCAACCGCAGCATTCAGAAACAGAGATGGGCCATTAACGCAATGGCTTTGCAGAGAGAGAGAGAGAGAGAGAGAGAGAGAGAGAGAGAGACCACAGCGCCGACGGTCTAACTTTCACACTGAGGAGAACATGACAAATAGCGATTAGGGAAATTATCCAATCGCTAACTAATAAATAAACATACGGTCCTAAATGCATAACGGCCGCGAGGGACTCGGCGGACACATGGTAAAACCGCCTGTGTCCGAGTCAAGTTACTGAACGTCACGGCTTGAGCAATAAGAGCAGGCTGACGAGCAATAAGGGCGCTTACACTCGACCGAACCCGACTCATCTTTTTGAGAGACGGGAAAAAAGACGGATGCGCCACCTCGATACAAAACACCGCTAGGAATTCGTGACAAACAACACAGAGTACGTGAATATTTAGTCGCAAAATTCGTCTCTTACCGCTAAGTAGTTTTTCCAAGTCGGTTTTTAGATGCTGCTCCTCTCCGCCTGCTCGCTCGCAGCAACGTAAAAAGCTGACGCGAACGAGAAGCGACAGCCCCGGTCGGGCGTTTCAAAATAAAACGGCCACGGGAGCGGGCGTTTCCGACTGTCGCCCGGGCAACAGCGGGGCTTTTTGCGTTGCGGGCAGAATAGCAGCATTTCCGGCGTCGCTCCGGCAGCGTCACACTAGCTTGACGCGATTCTCGTTCACGACCTCATTCCAATATGGCACAAATGGCCACTGCGCATGTTCTGCCGCCTATATGCCTCTGAGCCCGGCTACATCACACTGACTTCCATCTTCACACACAATAAAATATCACACAACCAGAATCAAGACTCAAATCTGAGAGGCGAACAAAAGAAAAGATAAAAAAAAAAAATAAAAATCTGAATGATGTCTGCTGGCACGAATTCTTATAAACAGGGAGGTGGAACTGATCACTGATCAGTCGTTAAAGGCTTTTATCCCCAGCGGAATCAACACTTAGTTAATGGTTGAGCTGGAATTAATTGCACATATAATCGACCCAGTTTCGATAAGTGGAGTGTCTTTTTTTGCCACGAAAAAGCTATTCGTCCTGTAATCAAGTTGCTTACGTGTTGTTACTGAAAATGACCTCGAGTTGTTTAATTTCCCTTCAGTGTAATATTTGTTAAGTACGTGAAATAGCCCACGATGCGCCATAAATGGCAGGGTGGACCACTACTTTTTAAATATATCACAATAACGCCCCATCATAATGACTGGGTAGGAATTCAGCATGTCACTGCTGGTACGATACTTCTGCTGCACAAGGATCTCAAGTCGGGTTTTTTGGAGGAGAGGGCGGGAGAAACTGCTGGAAATATGCGTTGACACTGTGAGTGGAAGGCTCAAAGTCCATCTATTTTGTATCATACGTGTGCTTTCTTTGTAAAATAAGTCTATCTGTCGTTTTGGAAATCGGTTTTTGGAGCATACAAGCCTAATCCGTGGTCTGAAACAGGTTTTGCCGCTCACTTGGACCATATATAGGCTACTGCCTCAGATAATCCTCCACAATAGACCAACCCTTCGGATGCCATTTATAACAAAAGAAAAAAAATATCCGCGTTTTGTATTCGGTGATGTGGAAACAGTACAAGAAATGTTGGCTACACAAAAGCGATCGGATCTCGCATTAACAGTCGAAACAATCGGAGAGCCATGAATAAATCAAAAGGGGGGCAGGCATTTCCTCCCAAATTCATTCAGTCATTTTATTGAAGTGTAGAGGTGCTCTCTCTCTACGAGCTTTAATACAGGGGACCGTGAAACTGTTCTAAGGAAATTAGGTTTAGCAAATAAACCCACTATCCAAAATCAAGCATTATTTGATTGTGTTCATTCGCCTCTTGGATCATATTGTTTTTTTTACTCTGACGATTATGTGGGGTCATTTTATTTTTAGGTCTATAACTTGAATCCTGAAATGGGCTCGGGGCTGTTTGCACAAAGGGGGAATTTCTCAACAACTTGAGCAGGTTTATCCCTCAGTGTAGGCCGCTGTTTCCTTGCCTCCTGTTTGCCATTTGCTCAGCGTCCATGCCCTGCTGCAGGCGGTGGATTACTGCTGGGGACGGAGGACGAGGACAGGTCATAAAGCCGTGCGCACTGCAGGAATGCCTTTCGTCCACACGTTAAACGGAGGTGCGATTGTAACACCTGACCACTGGATGGCAGTAAAACCCGGCAGGTCTCTCTCTCTCTCTCTCTCTCTCGCTCTCTTTTATACCAACAACATGTCTGTGCTACTAGGAAATGTCTTGGTGCCCTGAAGAAACTCTGCCACTGTGGTGGAACCTCTAGAATATGTGAGTCTTTACGACAGGATTTCTGCTTTTGTTAAATACATGATTACATTTTAACATATGAAGCCTTGTGACATACAAGACTACTACGATGAAAGTTAATGAAATACAAAATGAATTCAAGTGGACACCAGCTAACGTCCATTTTGAGTTTATAGTAGATTTATTTATAATCAGTTGTAAAAGACAAGGACAGTAAAAAAGGACACCCTTAACTCAGAGACAGCTCATGGTTACATACACATTGGTTTTCCATACACTGCACTATTATTTTCATATTAAAATGCCTAAATTCAAGTAATATAACACATTTTAAAGACCCAATGCTTCCAGTGAAAGGGCCATCCCTCCCA
>CM029117.1:8442500-8460000 GCA_016859345.1 Istiophorus platypterus
GCACAGCTGGAAATAACAGAATCTCCATAGTGAGAGAAGTGAATACTGGCAGTGACGCAACCAACTTGAAAACACACACACACACAAATAGATGAGCCTGCCAAACAAAACCATGTATGGACCTGATCAATTTGTTAGGGGCTTTGACATAACACAACATACTGCAACACTAGCAACAACCTTAAATGAGAACTTTTAACTGTCTTACTATGTTATCCACTTTATCACTGAGTCACTGATTTTTTTTCATCAAGAAATAACAAATCCCTTGCACCATTATTTAATATTCAGTATCTACAGCCATACTAGCAACTCTATGAGGCTGTACTCAGACACAGAAGTGTTTTGAGCTAAATGCTAATATCAGCATGCTAATATGCAATGTTAATGCTGATGTGCTGATTTTTAATAGGTATAATGTTTACCGTGTTTATAGTCTTAATTTGCTAACCAGCACTAAACACAAAATACAACTGAGGGTGAAGGAAACAAACTTGAATTCTGACCTGCTGATGAATAGTCGAGTAATCATAAATTGTTATTACTAGCATTCCTCCTGTGAGGAACAACAGTTTGTAACAAATTTCATGAAAGTATTTTTAATAGACAGGTATCTGAAGTCATCACTGAGAAGCGTATGAAGGCATGAGGCCGAGAATGAACCAAAATTACTAAGAAGTTTTGAGTAGAGCAACACGTTTATGTTTTTGGACACACAGAAGTCACTTCTCTCTTCATATGGACCGAACTCTGTGTCTGGCCTGTTACCTGCTATTTTTCACTGGAATATATTTCATATTTGCTGCAAGAGCTGACAGTTGTCTATCAAAGGTGGCATGTGGTTAAAAGAAGAAAAGGTATGGCAAGGCAAGGATATGTGTCATATATATTCTTCACCTCTCAAAAATGTATTTTACTTGTTTGCAGCAGCTGTTTTATTTCAAAATAACAACAATTCTTGTATAGAAGCTATTGTGACATTGTGGATGCCTTTGCACCCTGGAGTTGTGTTCAAAATCGGAACCCATCTATAGCGGTTTCACTCTGACACAAAAATGTCAGACTGCTGGGGCAAGTACATGAGAAGTAAGGGAGTTGGCCCAAGTCTGAAAGGTACATCATCTGGTAACATTTGCTGCTAGTCAGTCTCGTACGAAGGTGTGGAGAGAGGTCATTTGATAACTGAAAACGCTGTTCTGCTTTCTGCACTAGAGGCATTCACCAAAGTTATTAGGATTCTTCCATGAGAGACGTTTAATATCTGAACTAAATTTCTCAGCAATCCATCCAATAATTGAAGGTGGAACCAGAGGATCCCTAAAGTCTGTAGACCTCAGCCTCTGGGGCCTATGGATATCGGTACATATCTAAATGGTAATTCATCCAATAGCTGTTGAGCTATATCAGTACAGACCAAAGTGGTGAACTCAACAATGGTCTTTTGCAAGATGAATGCTTTTTCTTTTTCTTTTGGTAAAAACCTTCTCATTGTTGCCACTAAATGTTTATGAAAAAAATTGTAAAATCTCTGATCCAACATTGTTTGAATGATTGTGGCATATCAAGCACAAATTTTAAACTAACCCCCTGGCTCACATAGAGAAGAGGATCAGCTTGCCATGAATGTAGATGGGTGCTGAATTATGGATTGGTTTGAACTCCTAACCTCTGCTGGGGTTGAGTGAGGTAAATGCTTGTGATGCAGGTGACACTTTATATTTCTTTTTTCCACTGAACATTAAGCAGTGACATCACAGCGTGACCCTTGACATTCATGTGGTTTGTTCCAGATGCTTTTGAGTCGTAAGCACTGCTGCTAGCAAGATGATCACCGTGGCTGAGGAAATGGGGGCAGGCATTTGGCCTGCTGGGTGGGGGTGGGATGGAGGCAGGTGCTTCTTCTGGAGAGGCTCATATGACTGTCTGGAAAATATGGCACTTGCACAACAGAAAAGCCTTGCAAACTCAAACAACAGTAATCATAACACAACTGAAAAGTCCAACTCAGTGTCTGAGTCTAAAATGATCTACGTTCAAAAAGCCAACTGAATTCACAAGAGACTGGTTTTGGAAAGTAGAGGGAGAAGGAGATGCATTGTTGCTTCTAAAGAAAGTGTAGCGGTGCCTTAAAAAAATAAAAAAAGCTAGGTTAACCTCTAATTACTGGGTGCTTCCCCATGTCTGGCTATTGCACAGCACTGATTTATCCTGCCTCCACTTCCTCAACTCTCATTCTCCCCTCTCATTCCAGCACAAAGTGAAAATAAGATGTTATTGTTACTTAGAGTGGATCTGACCGAAGGGTTAAGTCATGTGAAGGTTTCTTTTGGTGACTCTATAATGGGCCGATTGACTAAGATGAGTATTACAGTAATTAGGCAGTTAGGGTATTATGTCACTTCAATGTCTGCTAAACTCAATTTGAACAGGTATCCAATTCAAACCAAATCTGTACTGCATGTATTGCTGTCAGGGGAATAATGTATCACTTTCAATCTTGTGCACGGGCACCACATTCCAACATACAGGAGCATAGGAGCACTTATTTCCTTCCACATGACATCCAAACCACTGCTGTCCCATTCCCTCCATTCTAGACCTACTCCCTCTTCCGTTGAACATACCCCCCCCCCCCACCACCACCACCACCACCCCCGCCCCCGGTCCCTTGCCAAGCCGATGGGACTGCATGCTATTAGAAACACATGTGGAGCACCATAGTTTTTCTGCTTGAGTTGAGACAAACATGCATAAAGTTGTGGGAAGCAAACATAGCCCCAAGTCCCGGAGAAACACACATACTAACATGGCCACCACGGTCATGTACACAGCGTGCACACACGCACGCACGCGCACGCGCACGCACACGCACACGCACACGCACACGCACACACACACTCTTTGTCTTTTTCCTGGAAAAATGTCTGGCAGTAGATATTGGTAATAAGACTCCACAGAAAAGCACAGAAATTCACAGAGAATCCCAGCATTGCGAATTACACCTCAATGCTGGATTTTTGAGTGGATTGAAGAGCTCAATGGGGACAAACATACTTAACATAATTGTGTGATCCATGGGGCTCAGTGGCACAGATTTCCAATGCATCATCCTCACCAGGGAAACACGGGAATCCCTGCACTGACCCCCAGGCAAATCTGCACTGATACAAAAGCACACATAGGGATGTGTAAGCACGACAGCTCATTCCTTAAGCCCGTCCAACTGTAGAACTCATCAATAAGATCACATGTTGATCTAAGTAAGGTTACCGAGGTTTTAGTCAGATTTATACCACAAGTCCCCTTGCCAATTTGCACCCCAATGGGACTGGATGGATGAGGGGAATGCAATGCTCTGAATGTATGGACCAGCATGGAGGTATGATGAGGCACGTGAAAAACAAAAATATGAAGATACAACCGTATTCACACAACTACACTAATGTGAATGACAGGTGCAGCCAGTCACTGTGAACGTAAGCCCATCCATCTGTTATCCAGAGTGACAGTGGACGTAAACCATTAATCCCTGGAGTAGCGTGTGCAGTAAAGTGATAGAGAATCACCCAGTGACGAAGAGGAATCGTTCTTTGTAGTTTAAGAAGGCCATAGCTCTTTTAACAAACGTGGGCTCGACCTGCAACTCAAACAATGACAGCGTTCAAAACTCATATCCCATAACTCAAGTAGGTAGACAGGTAGAAGATTTATCAAGGGTATGATTAACACTACAACTCACAATGAGAATAGACACGTCAGGCTACAGCCTCCCTATAGCTATTGTCAGCTGTCTTGGAATTACTGTGAAAGAATTTAAACATCTCTGCATTTCATGAAAATATGACTGCTTTTTTGGGCAGTTTTGCTTAAACAATTGCTCACAGTAAATTGATTACTAAAATATTTGCTGATTATTTTTGTGTCGATCAATTAACCATTTAAGTGACTAATTTTCTCAGCTCTACGCAGGAATACGGAATGAATAGATGAATGACGAGAAAATGTAATAAACATTTTGAAAGTTGAGGTTTTGTAGTTTCTGAGAGTAGAGCAATTCATAGCGCAAGAGTTTTTCAAGAAGACATGCACCTGCATGGTATATGAAACAATATTTGTTCAGCTAAGAGCTCTCAACTAAATTTCTTCGACAAAATGTGAGGCAGCTGATTAATTTTTCTGCTGTAACCCATCCCAAACTGGCCCTAATTCAAACAGTTGCAGGAATGCTTGAAGAAAAATACATTCTCGGCAAAGGGAGATGTTGAGACAGCATTTCTAGGGGGATAGTTCAACATTTTTACAAGACACTTGTTTGTTTTCTTGCTGAGAGCTGGAGGTGAAATTGATATTACTCTCAGGTATGTATCGTAAATATGAAGCTATCAACAACAAATTAGCTCGGCACAAATATTGTAAACAACAACCAGCCCCTCTAAAGCTTTAAAGCTCACTGATTGACACTTTGCATCTTGTTTGTTTAATCCATACAAAAACCAAAGTGTAAAAATGTCAGCTTGCTGCTTTACAGGAAGTTTTTTTGCCAAACTATTTCTTGGCCGGGACCAGCTGCCAGGCAACCAGCGGAGACTCCAGAAAGTTACTGGTCCAAGCCAAGAAAAAGTCTGGTATATAGGCCTATGTAAAACTGAAAAATGCTGTTTTTATACATGAGTTTTGCACAGATTACACCAATAGAAACACATTATTAATTAGTGAGCTTTAGATAAGTTGAAAGGTGGATTTTATTACCTTTGGACAGAGCCAGACGAGCTCATTCTGCATTTCCACTCTTTGTTCTCAACTAAGTAAGCCTGCTGTTGGTGGTAACGTCATACTTAGCATACACTCATGTGAGTGGTATCAATGTTCTCATCCAAATCTCAGAAAAAAAGCATATACAGCCATCTGATGAAATGTCAAACCTTTTCTTTTCCTGACTGCTTATGTACATCTGTAGGTACATACATGTTTGTATGTACAGTGTGTCCGTGAGATCTGCTATTTCAGTGCTAGCTCGAACCATTTCCTGCCACAGATAATACATTAACAACACCTAGATCATGGACTCTTCTGTATCTTTTCCATGTCACATCGACAGTCAACACAAGCAGGCACACAAACACACACGCACACACAAACACACTCTCTCACACACACACACACACACACACACACACACACACAGGTCTATAGGTCAACTCATGTCAAGGGTCAAATCTGTAGAGGTCAACAGGTTTTCTCAGCCTTCTTAGGCTACTCATTATTCACAGTGTAAACAGATAAGGTAGCACTTGTTGCCCACATTCTTTAAAACATTCACTTCCATCTTTGAAACCAATAGAGCCAAACTACATTTTATAGGTAGTTATTCTACGGGTTTTTCATAGTCTGATAAAAGTCTTATCCTGTGACTGTGTAAATGCAAACAGCTACAAATTGAAAATGGCTCTAACAATTATTACTACAAGAAAAGGCACAATATAAGTGATAAGTCACCTCACTGGTAGGTATCAATGTGTTACTCTCCGATTCTATCCGATTTTTTTCTCTTAGACTGTGAAGCACATTGTGACTTGTGTCTTTGAAAAGTGCTATATAAATAAACTTTGCATTAGTATTGAATTTCATTTTCTACAGACAGTTTAATAATTTCCTTGGTTTAACTTTTCCTTTTTCCAGTGCAATCTTGTGACATTTTCCATTTTATTTAATCCAGTCTTGTTAAGCTTTTTTAAGGTGTTGAAGTCATCAGAAGAGTTGGCCTGTTCTTGGCTCTGACAGACCAATGGCAGCTGCTCTGACAGGGTCCAACTCTAAACAAAAAGCAGGAGGAAACCTCCACTCCTTCATACGTGTCCCACAAATCCTGACTTTACATACGTAGAGGAAAATAAACACTCTCTGCTTCCCCTGCCCCATCTCTATTCCTTCTGTCTCCTCTGTCTCTCCTCTGCTCTTTTTTAGTCATAGGAGGGTGTATAAACATGAGCCTCTGTGGATCAGTGTGCACAGAGACAGGATATGAGAGATTCCCCTCACCTCTCCCTTTTGAGCCTCCGTCACAGACAGTCCAAAGTGGCTCCCTTCTAAAAAAAATGTCCAGAGGGGGGGGTCACCTCTGCCGCACGCCTGTTAATGCGGTTTCAACCTCAGCACCGCAGCAGTGGAAGCAGAACTCCCCCACTGCTCTGTACGGACAATCATAACTCAGTGTCCATACCACACCGACTGAGCTGTCAGTACAGGGCAGGGATTACACAATCTGCACACACAAACATGTAGACTAACACACCGAGTTCCACCTTTTAAACCTGAATCCAGTGTGACTGAGTGTGAGCAGGAGGGTAAACAAGAAGGGAAATCAAACACACTGCAAGCAGGTTGGACTAGGGCCCCGAGGGGCCAGAGGGTCCAGGAAGAGAATTCAAGAGAATGAATGTAAGAGAATGTAGTAGGGGGCCAGCGTTGGCTGAAATGATTAGTAAATTAATTGATTAACCAACCAACAGAAAAGTAATCAAAGGCTAATTATACAATGGTTTTTCTTCAGTAGTGCAATGCCATGTGAAGATGTGAAGATCAGCTGGTTTTACTTGACTTACATTACATAAAGTTAAATACCTTTGGCTTCTGGATTGCTTCTCTGACACAACGATTTTTTTCATAGACTAAATGATTAATTGATAGAATAATAAGCAAATAATCATCATATAATAAAAATAACCCTCAGTTGCACCCCTATTTGATCTATAGAATTCTATTTAGCAACTACTTTATTATTCTAATAATCACTTATGTAATTTTTTTAAAAGCAAAAATTCTAATAGTCCACTGGTTGTACCATTCAAATGTGAATTTGTATATATATTTCTTGGATTTTCATGATATTAGAAACAATATGTTTTGGTTTTGGACTGTTGGTCAGGCAAAAAAAAATATCAGCTTTACATTTTAAGGACAAAATGATTAACTGATAACTCAAGAAAACATCAAACAGATTAACTAAAATAACTGTTATTTGCAGCTCAAATTTGATGAATTTCAAAATGACCTGAATAATCTGCTGTGGCTTTTATTGTTGTAATGTGGTAGACATCATGTTCTACCACCATCATCAAACCACCAAATGACCTTAGAATCAGCAAATAAAGCAGGCCACAACTACTGAAATCCTAGAGATGAGGCAATGCAGTTTCACCTGTTGGTATCAGTTAAACCCCAAGTCAGCAAGTCTTTCCTAACAGCCATAACCTTGATGAAGTAGGCAGAGAAGGGATTGACTAAGGATTGAAGAGGAGAAGGATAAATAGGAAGCCGTGGTGTGTTGGGGAGAAGTCTGGATGAAGAGGTGTTTCATAAGCCCTGCTGCCAGATCCTCTAACTCGGCTTGCCAGGTCCCAGCTGTGATGGTGGAGAGGCTCTGAAGCTGATTCAGAGGCTGGCTTAAGGAAAAAAAATTATAAAATAAACATACATACATATACATATATATACATATACACATATACATACACACATATACATACACACATATATACACACATATATATATATATATATATATATATATATATATATATATATATATATATACATATGTGTGTGTTTGTGTGTGAATGAAATAGGGGATTCAGATTTATACCAAGTAGGTGAAAGAGCATAAGAACGAGAGATACATATAGTGTGGCCGTATGATATAGTCTATCAGATAGTCAGTCGATGTTCCAGGTGCCTGAGTCAGAAGTGTCAGACCCAGTCAGCTTCACTTATGCCGATCCCTCCGCAGTCCTCATAGCACCAGATTAATAAATTACCGTCTAATAACCCATCTCAGACTCATTACTCAAACTCAAATTGGAGCAGTTTAGATCAAATCTGAGATCAGCTCACAGTACTTTTGATCAGAAAAATAAAGGGCTCGCCATAAAAAAAGCCATCATTTATACCGCGGTGACTGCAGCTCATAAATGTCATAAAGCTGAATTGGTGTGATGGGGGAGCAGAGAGCGAGGGGAGGGGGGAGCCCACAGGAAAGAGTGGGGACTAGAGAAAAAAAGAGAGAAAATCAAGCATAGACATCCGAACCAGTACTAATCTTAGCATGCCATCTTGTGGTGCCAGGTGGTATTATTCACAAAGCAATGCTAGGGGTGTCCTTTGAGCTTAGGATCTGGAGATCCTGACAAAATGACAAACTTCACTAGATGATGAAATATAATTAGATTCTGCCCTCGGTATTTTCATATAATGAATACAAATGTACATCCAGACAACATGAATAGTTTATATTTAGGACTCTGCACAAGTGTACTCTTTCAGAAAGTCCTGAACAATTGCTGATGTTAATTAATACACCCTCATTTTTCAGCACAGAATAAAGTCATTTTTCACAGAACAACTCTATCCACCACATTCTGAACCTCACTGATTTCATGCTCTATTCAGCTGAAACCAAAAGGTGCTGACTCAGCTGACAACCTGACAGATTAGACCACAGTAAAGATTAATGTGGTGCAAAAGTAAAAATTAGTCAGTGCTCCAGATAAGAGATTTTAAATAAAAGTCAGCGCCTTGTAGGGGTGTGCTACATAAAATCCAACAAAACTGTTCAAAACCTTTGGAAGGTAGATGCAATGCGAATGCGGATGTTGATGTGGGCTGGTGCTACAATGTGAACTGGATCCCCAAATTAGCCACACCCCTACTGCACCTTCCAACTCCCGTCCGGCCTCCCTACTGTGCTAGATCCTCTCACAACCCGCACTAATATGATATCATGCCCACCAGAAAGGCCTTCTGAAGGCTGCCTAATGGATATATAGCACAGAGAGGACCCCAATTAGTGGGACAGCTGGGGGGGGGCACGCCATACAACACAAACAAACTTATCTTGACAGGGTCGCTTCGCCAAAGGAGGGAGATAGGCAGATAGCGAAGGAGGCCAGGAGAAAATGAATTACCTTCCTGACACGCGTTAAAGCCAATCACTGCGGAGCGTCCTTTTGCCGCTCCCGCACCCCAAATCCCAGCCGCTGCCGTTGCGTTTCATCTGCCAGTGTTAGTATGCATACAGGCCGTGCGCCAGCCTCCAAATGTATTCATTTATTCAGAGCCCCTCGGAGAAATCACAGTGTCTTGTTGTCCTTTTTTCCTGGCTGTCCAGATGGAATTTGCGTGAATAACATCAGTTTAGTGAGGCAGAAAATAAGTACAGGCTAGCACAGCAGAGGGGACTAGATTACACCCTCTCCCACTTCCCCAAAAACAGGATGGAAAGACAAGTGTCACCTTCATATACTCCTTTCTCCCCCTTTGTCTGCCTTTCTCATTTTCTTTTCAAGTTCTATTGAAACTTAGCAGGTGGGGGGGGATCTAAAGTTAGAGATCTATACAGCTTTCACTACAATCATTTTGTGTTATCACGCACTGCAGGTGCAATTAAACAGAAGATCATGAATCAAAGAACTAGAGCAGCTTTCTCATTACAAAAAGGTGAGAGGCCATCAAGGGAATGAAACCCAATGCTCATTTATCCTAGTTTTGTTTTGCATTTATAACGTAACTAATTGCATTAATTAATCAGATGTACTTCCAATAGGAGGGAGAGCCTCTTGAACAAGTAATTGAATGAGATGAAAGTGAGGAAAAAAACTGTAAGTCAATATTTCCAAGTTCCATAAAGCCCAAGGGAAATTAAAATATCTTCAGTCAGAGGAGTGGAAAGCCTCAATATTCATCCAGCCTATCAAAAAGAATTCACTATATAGCCTTCAAGGAGTCGAGTAATTGTCTTTAGTATAAACTCTAGAAATTGATTTTGAAAGAATCTATAAGATGTCCTTCACATTTGACTGGGTATTAAACTTAATCACAGACAGACATAAAGTGGGTGATCTTCTTTAGATCCGGTAGATAATTGGTCGTGATCAGTGTCACAAGTGAATGAGAGACAGAAAGAAGTGAGTGAGTGAAAGACAGAAAAAAAAAACATCTGAATTAATCCTACCTCTCTGAGAACTGTACTCCCATATCCTCTGTACAGGCCTCGAACACCCTGCTCAGAGAAAACAACAAACACACTATCACAAGCACAGACTGGCACTTGATTTGATATGATCTGACCGGATCTGCTTCAATAAATAGAAAAATGCTTTAAGATCAGAAAATATTATATTCAATATTTACTGGATAGCACACATAGTACTAAAAATAATTATTTAATAAGTTTCAAAGTTTAAAATTTCACAAAAATCAATGAACAGATGACATGTTTTTTTTGATTGATATGCGAAAGAAAGATAAGGGATTAAAGAATAATTCTGGTATATTACAATCGCTCTGGGTTTTTCTTTTGCTAACGATGACATTTTCAACATCAGAGTAACTGCTGAGGGCTGGGTTAGAGTTAAGGCACTGATATGCTCTGACCAAGGCACTGGTCACATGGATGAACAGCATCTGAAACCCTCTTTCCCCACACTTTTCTAACTTCGGACTGAGGGCGGCTGCTCCGACAATTTCTACAACTTTTCAAAACAGACAAGCAAGTGCAGATCATAGTGTGTCCCACAGGAAAGACTGTCCGACTGCATGCGTCATTATCCCCAAATTTATGCTTGCCACACTTTTGAGTGTGGCCTTGCAGAACTGTGATAAACTTTCAGCTCTCAGAGGTGGTGACATGAGATATAAATTAGTTCTTTTTGAGCACACCCCAGCCTTTAGTATTTTGTGTCTGGGCTTGGGTTAGGTTTGTTTGATCGTCTGAGTACCTCTTACCCAAAGAGTGCAATTTAACAAAAAGGAATGATAACCACAAACTGCAAAAAATAAATCAATGTTGCAATTAACCAGAATTATCCTTTAAAAAGTGCCTTTGATTGCTGCGTACCTCTTCTTTGAGTGTAGACAGCAGCATGTGGTAGGTGGTGGATGAGGGAGAAGCCTGGGTCCTTTGTTTGACCACCTCTGTGGGGACCCGGATAAGACACGCCACCTACAGGATGGAAAGGAAGGAGTCAAACATACACACCACATACTGTTCCTGCTATCTCCATCTACAGTACTGTGTTTGCCTCTTGAGGGTGTTTGTTACTGTACACGTTTTCACTTAATTGGAGGTTGGTGTGAGAGCCGAGACACCTCGCTGCCTCACATGCCACTCCACTAGGTCTGCTGTTGCTGTAAATGATAGTATGCATGGTTTTGCTATGTGGCAGGTGGCCATGATACGGTGCGGCCTGAGAAGAGCAATTACATCAAGCTGACAGGTTACCAAGTGCTTTAGTTACTGGGCATTTGGGCTAATTAACAAAACCAGTGCATACAGCGGACATGACACCGAAGTAAAAGGTAACAAGGTCAGGCTGACTGTGTATCTGTGTCCAAATGACATGCACTTCCATCCAACACACTGATAGACCCAGACACACATGCACACATCAGTAACCACACTCCCCGCTACAAGTTCCAACCCATCCACCATATGTCAACAAAAATATGGACTGCCAACAGCTAGTGAAGATAGACGTGAATATTTATGCTTCATAACTCCCATTGCCCTAAAGGCAGGAAGGCGGGCAAGCACAGCTGCCCACCTGGTGACTTGATTTCCCATTTATCCTGCATCGCAGGGTAAATACCGGCTAACAGCAAGCAATCTTACAGAGCGATTGGTGAGCCGCCCCCCTGCTGCGACTCCCCTCAGTCATACAGATGCCAGTGTGCTGGTACCACCCTCGCCACACCGACATGAAGCAGGGAGAGGTGGAGAGAAAGACAGCGTGATGAAGGGAAGCCATGAAAATAAAACGCACCCCTTTTCTGTTTTGCTCCTTCCCCATTCTGCTATCCACACTGTTCTAGTATTTGGGCCCCATCAGAAGTTTTAGAGGAGCCTGGCCCTAGAGGATAAGGCTCTACTTCTGCGCACTGCAAGGGGAGAGAAGGCTACACCAACAGCTGTTAAGGGCTCATTTCCTTCAGCCGCCCGTCCTCTCTGTCGTCTCCTCTGCCAGACACCAAGGACGCCTTATGAGCAAGAACGTGAATATATGTGGAGCACAAAGGAGAAAGGACAGGTCAGCAGTGCCCGGACTCACATGCCATCACAGACTGAGCCGACATAACCTGTGAAAATAAACAGGAAAAGTTTTTGCTCGGTATCTCTTAAAGTGTGATTGGCTATCAATAATTATTTGGTCTATTTTTCAGCTTTGTCTTGACCTTCACTGTATCACTTTTGCTGCAGGCCATCGCAAGTCCCACCTCTTTTCAACACACAGAGCAGATAAACCCCATTCTCTGTATATTGCAAAAACAAAAGACTTGAATGAGTGTCTATGAAGACTTCAGTGCAATTCTCATTGGTACTTCAGGTGAATATGACCACGTTCCAGCTGCATCCTAACTACGGTGCAACAGTACCACCAAGTGGCCAAACTTTCACCTGCACCACCCCGCAGCGATTAGTGAGCTGGCCGTATCCATCTCAGAGATCGCATCTGCCCTCCCTTTGGTCAAGTTACCACTTATAATCCATTGTACATCATGTTTTCCCCAAACCAGTTCTTTAAAGGAGCAGAATAAGGAAGCTAAACAGAAAGAAAGTGGCTATGACAAGTAATTACTGACGTAATTGGATGGGGGGCTTGGAGTGGAGATGGCCTTTCCTCTCTTGTCACTGAAGAGGAGAAGACAGAATGAGGCTAAGATTATACCAAATAAATTAGGGAGATTGTTTGTTTGGGAGTAATTTGCACCCCGAGGGTTGGGGAGACGGGTCTTGAGTGAATGGAGGATAAAGTGTGAAGCCTCTGAGGCCATTTGAAGATCTCTGAAATGGGGAAAACACTGGTGATAAATCAAGCCGTGATGAAACAGGACTGAGGCTAAAGAAAATCTGTAACTTGGATTCATATCTTGTCTGGAGATGTAGAGGTAGTATGCCAAAGAAAGAGAAAGAAAGAGACAAAGCACACAGGTTTTAGGAAGGTGTCCCTCATTAGAAGTCAGTCTTGTTACCTCACGTTCAAAGCAAGGCTGTAGGTGGAAGGCTGTCATGAAGACAGACGGCTGCTTCTTTACCTACTTCGCTTGCCCTTCATTTTCCATGCTTTCCTCTGGCTTGTAAACTTATTATAAACCCACTGGCAGCCTTTCAAATTCCTTTTACCATTCATCTTTATTTAAAAGCTGTTGGATTCATCAAGCAGCGTTAATTAGGAGGCTGTCTGCCTGTGATTGGAGCCTTTCAGTTTCCCTTGGCCCGCTGTTGTTGTTAATCTAAAGGACAGAGAGTGTTTTCAATATCCAGCACTGGCCATCAAACAACAAGGTAAGAAGCCAGTGCTCAATCACGGGCAAACCACAGTAAGAAATGGGAAATTAGCAAAGACTCACAGCACATTATCGACATAGCCAGCAAATCAATCTGCAGATTGAGTCATTACATCCCTGTCCTCCACTCCTTCGCTCCGTCCCTCTTTACTGATCATGGCCATCAGGACACAGCGGTCGGTCCAGCAGGACTGGGATTACCATTTGGCAGTGCAGATAGCCAACAGGTAAGAAAAACATGCAGGCAGCAACAACTGATTTGGGCTTCAATTATTTGGATTTATTTGTCTTTAAAATTTACTGCATTCAGCAGCAAAACAAGACAATTTGCAAAACAGGAACTGCTGCAGTCACACATATAAAGAAAATAAAGAACAAACAACTGAGGGAAATGTGCAATTTTCTTGAGAAGATAATTGAGCAGAATGTAACTTTGTTTTTCTATAACCATATAGCAGAATGTCTAAAAACTTAGCCTAATTTTAACAATACCCAAACAAATGGACAAATGAACTCCAGCTGAAGAGTTTGCCAAACAACTTCATCTGTTACCTAACACATCCCTAATGATCATTATAGGTAAGCAAAAAATGCTGCAAAGCCCCATTTCATCTCTTGTTTCACTAATCTGTGGTGGATAAAAAGTGCCATCCCACTCAATACCAGAAACCCGCTTAAAAAAAAAAATCACATCTAAAGTCTCAGTGGCAACACAGTAAAGCCTGTGTTGACTACAAAATCTACATCCCTCCCTTTGAAAGACAGTATGTATCAGCACCATGACTTTTATGTGTTTTTGATCATAAGCTCATTCCTGGAACTGCATCATAGCACCAGGAAAGACTGAAATATGAGGCGACAAAGCAAGAAGCAAGACAAAGAGCAAAGAAAAAAGGTCATGAAGAAAAGAGGAAGAGATGAGGACACTGCGTGTCTCCAACTTTGAAACAACAGCCAATAAATCACAGAGCACAGCGCTGCTCATAGGCGATGCATGGATTAGTTCTCAGTGCCAAGTTAAGTGGCTGCCGGTTTCTCCCCCCAAAAACTCCTCCCTCTAGCCACCTCATCTCTCTGTCCCCCTATCTTGTCATGTCACACTGTATTTTCCAGTACATCCTCCCACAGATGCGTGGTGGTAAGGGGGGGGGGTTGGGTTTAGATGCGAGAGAAGCCCGCCGCCTGGCCTTGACAAATGAGCTTTCAGGGCAGACGTCGAGCGAATGGGAATGAAGATAAATCTGATTTAATGGCTGGATAACAGCCTGCTAGAGCCTGACAGACGCCATCAGCTTACACATTCTTTATGGGAGCGTCCCACCACTGCAGTCACACAAACAACAGGACACTTCTGGGCGAGGGGATTTCTCTCATTGTCTTGACCCTCTTGTTATTTTTTTCTGTACAACTTCCAACTGTCTTCCCCTCTGTCCTGCCTGTCTCTGTATATCCTACGTTGTTTACAAGTTAAGCTAGGTGTTAACTAGGTTAATATAGAATTAATTATGTCATAAGCTATTACATTTGAACAATTTCTGCCATCTATCTATGTATTTCCACTGCTAGAAAGCTAATGAAGAAAAATCTTCTACTTTCAATTTATTTTTAAAACAACCATTCCTGTATTTTCACAGGTTTTTCCACATACAGTGATTACCATGATGAGGCTTGTTGTTGCTGAGGCCTAACCGTTCTTCCTTCCCTTCCAAGGTTTGACTATAAAGATCAAAACTGTTTCATTTTAAATGTGCATAAGTATTGTCCTTTCTTTCTTACTCTTTCCATCTCATACTTTATGCAGAATAAATTCTGGGCTACAGCTCCCTCTGGTATGGTCATAATAGACTTTGAATGAAGTCCACAGCTGGTAAGTTAGTGTCAATTCGAGCACATCATCTACAGAGAGAGGCTTGGGAATGGGATTAGCAAAGCAATAAGTCCCATAAAACTTCTATTGTGAACATTGCAGAGTGGAACTAGTTGGTAAAACATAACTAAATAGACTCCTGCAGAAAGGATCATGGGCTGATGCAGGAGTGGAGTGGGGAAGTCAGACAAGAACCAAATCCAATTTTGCTTTTTCTTCTTTAAGTTCCTGTGTGTCACAGCCCGCCACCACCATGCTGCCCACAGCAAGAGACAAGCAGGAGGAAGAGTCACAGAAAAACACGCTAAAACAAGTGGCCCTGTCCTCTGGCAGAACACAACTATAATGCAAAGTGAAATGAAATAGAATGCTAATGAAAATCTGTTGGAGTCTACATTTATGTTTGTGTCAATGTTATTAGCGCTTTCATATTTCAAATTTGGACTGAGGTAGGTGTGAGGGGAGAACTTGACCTGCTAACACAATCATATTCTTAACTAAAATATATGTAAACAACTAAGTAAACAATAAAGATGCAGAGGATGAAAGTGAGATGGCCATCTTGTTTAGGAGCATGAAAGGGGACTAACAGGAGAAATGGTGGCTTAAACCTGGAGGACACACACACTGAGTTTAACAGGTTCCTTACAGATGGAGTCTGATGTACTCACAACTCACAAACATGTAAGTGGCCAATTTGAAAAGTAGAGATCATGAGATTCATGTAAAGCTACCATCTGATCACACCAGCAAAACAGAATAAACATGCTGCAGTGTGCTCATAAATTTTCAAACCATGTTCATTTCAATTTGTCATAACATTAAAAGACTTTGCATGATTTTGATAGAGCCTAACTACACTAAACTAATGAATAATTACAAAACAAAGTGTCAAAAAAATACCGTAATATGCAAAAAAGCACACAGAGAAGGAGAGAAAGGACACAAAATATGTGATGAAGAGACATAATAATGGCAAATCTTCATATCAAAAGAGTCTGTAACCTGCTAGCTCTTGTCATTTTTACTTCATAAATAACTTAGCTGGTCAACAGATTATCAAAACTGACTCAGTTCATTTTCTGTTAATCTGCTAATTGAATAATCGACTGATTTCTACATTGTGAATCTATTGCATCTAAGCTAGTTCAGCCGCCACCACTTCTGTTAGTGCAATAACTTTTAATTAAAACTCATTAGCAATGGGTGAGGAGACACAGGATCATATGTGGCAGCGGTTGCATCATAGCACAGGCATTTTGGCCTTGCATAAAACTCAGGGCAGTGCTAGGTTAGGCCTTTCATGGCTAAGCCTGAAGATTACTCTCTTTGAACAAGACGTATCCAGTTGCCAGAATGCAGAGGGATGCCGCCTCTGCTCTCTGCTCAGCTCTGAGGATTTGTGCATTTGATGTGCTCAAATCCGGAACAGCAGGAAAAGGGTTAAAGGTAACCGCAACCTTAGCCTCACCTTTCATACTCATCTGTACTCACAGACATAGACAAAAAGTTGAAAAATGTGCAGACTGTTAAGTCTGTTAAACTCCTATGGAATCTGCAATAACTGCCACCCTGTTCTTGACATCTAAACAATATAAACCAAGTGCAATCTTACTGAATTTTGTGCTAATGAGAGTAACACGGTGTCCTCTTCTGAACACTGTGAGAAACAAAGACGCAGAATCTCAAGCACAGTGAAAACATGGAAAAACAGTGAAAACGTGGAATAATCCCATTTCATAAACATGCAAAACTTGGCTAAAGTATAGTACATCCATCCAAAAGCCATGAATACTGAAAAGTAGTTTGCAGAGAGCTATGGTGGTATCACAGGGGGGCATCCCTCTTTCAAGACCCCTCATCCCTCTACCCCCCCCCCCCCCCCTTGCCCACAGCCCTGAATACCCACAGCCCTCATATGGCTCAGATTCAGTGGTTCACTGCGAGTGATTGGGAGAGGATGGGCTGAGGAAATTGTGCTGCTCCTCATTGCCTTCAAGCACGAATTCCCCAGACTAAATTGGCAAGGTCTGGGGGCCTGAGCTGGGAAAGCAGATGAGTCAATAGGTAGTAATGAGATCTTATTTACCCAGCTGGTGGAGGGAAATGCTCGGACAGTCCTGAGGAAGCCCCCTTAACTCGCCCAGCTGGACCCTTGAGCCTATAGCCAAAACCACATACCCACCCCCACCTCCATGGAATGACTGAGATTCATTTGAGCAAACACAAATAAACATGACTTGAAAGTGTACTGGCAGAGTGACACAGGAGTACAAATCCACTTTAGATGAGACA